>VOMN01028007.1:0-17267 GCA_014899125.1 Orchestia grillus | reverse complement strand
GAACGTCGGTAGAACAGAAATTGGTCTATAATTATTTATACATTATTTATCGCCGTTCTTAAAGATTGGAATTACTCTTGCTACTTGCTGAGTGTTCGGAAAGGTTCCAGTGGAAAAAGTCTTGCATCGCGTGTGCGTATTTTATTGTGGTTCTCGCCAATGTCTCTTCGGGATATCTTAGGAAACACCCTTTACATATTTTACTAGTGTCCCTATGCCTGTTTTATTGGTATCCCTATACCTATTTTATTGGTGTCTTTTTCGTATTGTCCTCGAATCTGTAGTGAACGCAACCTATTCACGTCTTCCTTCCTCCACCAGAGTTCGAGTGGAATACTACGTGAACGAGAACACGCTCAAGGAGAGACTGCATCTCTACTTCGTCAAGAACCAGAGATCAAGTGAGTGAAGACTAAAATCTCGCAATCCAGTAAATCCACTTTTTGGTGTAGTTAATTGGCCTGAGGCGGCGATCAACTGTCCTCTTCCAAATTTTGAAAAGTAAACAAATAAATTTAACATAGTCTCCTAATCAGTCTTTTATCGTTGTCACTTTCAACACGTTAAGTGACGTGAGTCACTGCAGCTGTAAATATGTTTTTGAATGTTTCGTAAGTCGTCATAAATGACACCGTTCTTCCTAGTATAAAATTTACAATCAGTCTCATTATCGTAGTCTTGAAGTGGCAACAGTTTGTCAAAGTTTAGTCACGGTTCGGGTAAGCCCATTGATATTGCCCTCCTGATAAGATACAGCGTCCGATTCCAGGAGTTTTGTTAGAGTATTGTGGGTCATTGGTCCTGACCAGCGTATTCGCATTGCCTAGACTGCTAAGTATTTGCTTCGACTGCGTTTATTTGAATAATTAACTCAATTTCATACGTTGAAACTCATCCAGTGGGTTATTCCGCGTTCTTAAAGTCGAAAATTTACTCGTTGTGCTCAGCTTTTACTGTTCTGTTTTTCTTTTCTAAACATGTAATTCTTTTCGGATTTTTAGGCGGAAATGTTTTCCCTTTAATGTATATATTTCACTTCTTTCCCTTTATAGTCCGTGGGAAAGAACTCGGCATTTACTTCTAGGGCGCTCTCCATCTGAACTTGCTCAATAGGGCCGTAGTAGCTGTAACAGTTCCATGAAAATTCGCATCTACTTGTACATACGTTGGTTTGCATGAAATGGATGTTGCTCTCAATGAAAAAAAAGATTCCGAGTCCCTCATTCGTGTGGGCAATTTTTGTCCTCTCCCAGCCATCACGCTAATTTCATAACGAGGAATGTTTTTTCTTTTTTGTGAGTAGATTATCAATATCACCGTTCTACTTTTTATGCGCATACGTTCTCATGGGATAATTTTGCAGGATATGTTGTTTTCCTTGCATTTTTTTCAAGTAGCCCAGTTTCTAACTTTTCCTCTCAAATAGTGTATATTCTTAAAATATTTTGCATGTATTTCACTTCCGAAATCTAGTGTAAATACTTCTTTTTCATGCTTTTTTTAATTATATGTATTTGATCTTCAGATATTGTTTAATAAAACATTTTACGTATCCCCAGAAAATGTAGTTCTCATATTTTTTCGAACATGTAAATTTTCTTCATATATGAAAGTAATACTGTTTCATTTTCATCAAGCCCAGGTAGTCGAGCCGAACTCTAGCCAAGGTGAAAGCTTATTTGATGTCTAAATTGTTGTTAAAATTGGTTTTCTGGAAGGAAATATCCCACGCCGTCTCTCTTGGATTGCTAATTAAGACGGAGATATTAGAGCTTAATGATATCATTTTTACACTTGGAATCTGTGCGTTTCATTCAGGCATATTTTCTTTTGACTCATTTTTTGGGCGCACTTCTTTCACTGGAGCTGGAAATGACTGTGAGCTAACTAGAATGTCCTACTGTGTGTGTATTGTACGACAGAAAAGGAGAAGTGGACTCAATATTGTAGCAAACACTGTAGCTAGAAGACAATGGGTCAGGAAATGTTTTTTTATCGTTAGCAATTAAAATACTGCAACACAAAGAATGGCTCGTGAATGCATCTTGTCTTCAGTAGTTTCTATGAATAGCTCCTGATGAATTTATCGATAATTTTATAATAAAATAATAATTTAGTTAGTAACCTGTATGGTCTAGACTACAGGTCATTGTGCTGACATCACAGGTGATGTTACATACGCTCTGGAGGCGCCAAGAGTATTGCGCGTCATAGGAAGTCAATTATTTGATTCAGTAGACCTTGCCAACTAGATTAGAATAGAATGTTTGAACAATTTGAAACAATCTGGCTGCAGAAACAAACCCAGTGACTCATTGTTTGGTTTCTAACCGAGTCTCGTATCCTCAGGCACCAATCATGTACAGGCAAACGATTAGATATTAAATGGGAAGGCAGGACATGTCAAAGAACCGGTAGCAGTGCTACCCCCTACGTTTCAGTTAATAATGAAATTATCAGTTGACAATCTCAGCAAAATATGATGCTCTGTTAGTTTGTCTATAAGGACTAATAGATAACTCAAGTCAACGAAGTTCGAATCACATGAAGAAAATTGGCAGTCAACATTTTTAAGCAAAATTTCAGACGATGATCATCAGGTACGATCGCTCTCATATGATTCTTGCTCTTATATGAAAATTGGCACGGTATTATTTTACAATGGGGCCGAAAAATGTATGATGCACGATAAAATTTTAAATGTAGTTTCCGGATTCATTTCTTTTGAGGTTCAACTGAAATCTTATTAGCTGCCGAAAGTTAACAGATAATGTACTGATAATTTCGAACTCGATATGCCTTCAGTTAAGCTTTCAACGAATGACTGAAATTGTATAGAATATTTTACCTTGAAATATTGTCTTGTAAGAGAATTTAGTGGGCTCTAGATACATGCTGGTTAAACTTCGCCTAGCTGTGTCCAGTGTTTTCTTGTGAACAATATGATTTTTTTTTTTAGTATATTCGCACATTTTTACTGAAATTTACGCCACAAGCCAACAATGAAATTTGAGATAGACACATTATTTTTAGATTATTTTCGAATCCTGGTGTCGTTTTCAGTTTGTAACTGAAATAAATATGTACAGTGAACTTGGCTGTAAAGTGAATTTTTCTTTTTGTATAATTCATTTCAATTAGGTCAACTTCGGAGTTCTCAAGGTATACTTAATTCAGAACAAGTTTTCAGAAAAATGACTTTCTACAATCCATATGTTTTGTTCGAGTTTTGAAAGCATAAATTTTTAGCATTGCAGCTTCATCGTGGAATCCTAGTATGATAATTTGCACAATAATATTCAGAAGTTGAACAGACTTAATTCGCTTCGAGATCTTGTGAGAATTTAAGGCGCGAAATTGATTTGGATCTCACTAACCATGATGCCAAATTAATTGAACATTGAATTTACGAGAATGTCAAGAATCCAATAACGGCAAGCGATTGTTCCAATAAGGATTTGAACTTCCTTATAGGATTTATAAGTCATTAATCTTCAATTGACTTCGTGTCAAAATATTAACGATGCACATCGTAATATTCGTTGATTTAATTGCATAACATAAGGTTGAAATTCCTTTGAAGTCTCTTTGAAAGTCCGTCGAGGACGTTCAATTCGAACGCAAATTTAATTTTTCGCAATTTTAATTTGTACCTAATTTTAATTCATTCCCAATTTTAATTTTTTTCAATTTTAGTTTCTTCCCTGTTTTATTTTTTTCCAAATCAGTTTTTTCCAATTTCAATTTTTTCTCACTTACAATTTCTTCCCAATATCTATTTTTTCCAATCTCTGCTTTTTCAGTATCAACCTTTTCCATGTTTGTTTTTCAATTTCAATCTCCTTCAATATTGTTTTTTTTTAACATCGATTCTTTCCTATATTAACGTTTCCTATTATCAATATTTCCCGAAACTGTTTCCCAATATCAATTTTTTCCCATTGTAAATTATTTCCAACATCAATTTTTTTCAAATTCCCATTTTTCCAATCAAATTTCCTCCAATTTCAATTTTTTCCCTCCCATGCTGGAATTAGACTACGTGAGAGAAAACTGAAGTACTTCTTATTACAAACGAAATTGGCGGCATGACAGCATCACGTAACATAACTTGTGTTCCTGGTTATTAGGTTTTATCTACTGACTCGTTTCATAGCGCTACAAAAATGTTCATTATTGCTGTGAAGCTCTGTTTTTGTTTCGAAACTGTGTTCTAATTATAACTGGTATCAAATTTCAACGAGTCAAATTTCAAGATTCGTTACCTGACCACAATAAAAAAGTTTTAGCATTAGCCCGATTTTTGTTGAGTTCAAGATTTCAAGATATTCAAGATATTCAAGATTACTTAGAGAAAAATAAATAGGAAATAATTTTTTTTAAATATAAACAAGACAAAAGTGAAATTTTGTTACATTTCTGCAGTGAGACTGTCTACGTACGCCGGACATGCTCCTCGACTGGTCCAATAAGAATAGGTGCAGTTAAATTTGCAGAGTTCGCTGGCTAGCAGCGCACTGGCGCGGTCGTTATGTCCGCTTTAGAACAATACTGCCTAGACCTACAAGCAGCCCTTTGTCAATTCCTCGCCCATCGAAATAATCTGTGGAAAACTGCCTGAATACATCAGAAAACTACCATTGTTGCGAAGAACTTCCTAAAGCTTACTGCACAATGGCGCTAATTTTTGCATGGGTGAAACCTCTTCACACTCAGGCCAGTGTAAATCTAAATTTATGGTAACTGTGTATGTAGCAAAAATGTGATATCAACGGCAATTTTGGCCCTGCTATTTTAACATCAGACAGAATTAAAAATTCGAGCTATGAATGCCACATTACGGTTCTTAACTACACCAAATAATATATGCCAAATTAACAGCATAATTGAATGTGTGCGTTCAAGTCAGAGTCACTCTTTTTCTCGCTATTGTGGTTTTAATGTGGAAGGTGTTTTATTACGGATATATTTTATTCCATGTTTCAATGTCATTATTGGGTACATTTTGTTTGGTCGATCCATATAATGGTGAAATAATAGTACATACTGCATATTTCATGCAGGACTGGATTCACAGGTGATTTAGAAGCAAATATTCTTAATGGTCCAAAATGTCTCGGTTTCGTAAGGCTCCAGCAGCATCTCATGGCTATCAGCTCCAGCAGCTTCCTCCGGTGGGTTGGGCTATTTCTGAAATATTTCCTTTCCGTCGAGTCAAAAGTCTCGACTTTTTCAGGAAGATTATAGAGATCGTGACCTGGCTGGACTGAGTGGCTTTGAGAGGAACTCTTCAAAGTAAATCCTAGAACGTGGCCCCTTTCAGCGAGTGAGACTTTCGAAATTTCCAACGCAAATACGCAGTGTTTCTTTTTTGTTTTCGATTGAAAGTTGGCCGAAAGTTGTAAAATCCTTTTTCGCTATCGGCAATTTTTAAACGGCTTATGTCAGACTGCTCTTTATTAAAAATACGAAATGTATACGAAGTTGCAGTTTTCCTTAACAAATATGACGGAATTTTTGCTCCTTTTCGTCTCGCTTTTCTTTCCCCGTTCTGTTATAAATTTCTCTATTTCAAAATACCTTAACCTAAATTTTGCATTGAAAACTGAAATTTCTGTTCTATTTCACCATGAAAAGATGCAAATTTCACGTTAGTTTGCATAGATATTATATTTTACCTCTTTCTCTTTCCCCTGTAGTGCTGAAGAGGCTTTTCCATTTCATTCTTTTACTTCCCCACTTTTATTATTGTACAATTTTTCTTTGCTTATTGCAGGGAGCTTTCTAATCGGGCTTACTGGAAACGACCTACAGAAATGTCTTTGTTGACTTAAATAATATTCTGTGACCTGGCATATTTTTCTTTCTTCAATTGTAAGAGAATTTATTTTGAAAATTTGTTCGCTTGTAACTTAGATGCAACATGCACGGCAAACCCAGGTTCCATGTTGGTAAATTGTGTATTCATTTGAAAATAGCATATGAAATTGCATCGAGTAAATGCGTAATTCTTCTTAGTGAAGTGCAGTCAGAAAAATATTAAGTAATGAAATCTGTTAAACACATTTTGAGTCTGCTCCCCTGCCACAATTTATATTCTTTATAGTAAACATTATATATCTTACAATGTTTATATTAGAAGGCTATTTTTTCAACTCCAGAACACTCATTCAATCTTCAGTCTAAAAAATACCTCCTAAATTTGATTAAAGTGACTTAATTTCCTTCTTTGAATTTCATATTCTAATTTTTTCAGAATTCATGTCCGTAGGTATCTTGAGACATGCAAATAAGCGGAACATAATTTGAGCGTTGAGACGCAGACAATGGTCGATTATTAAGCTCGCTGCTCGCTAAAACATATCACTGTTCCTTAAAATTATCAGCATTCCCACCAGGAGCATAGGATAAGTAGTAGAGTTAGGCTGGTCAGGTTTGTCTTGAGTATGTTATGGGGAATGGCGTCCCCAAAAGGGTGCTGACATAGGTCACCTCAACAATGGATTCGGAACTCTTTTTTTTAGTGCCGCTTTGCTTCTTTCAATTTTTACATCTTTATCGCTATCTATTCTTTGCTATCTCATCGTCTTCCTCATCATTCTTAACTTTCCGTTTCAATGTATCACTTCAACCTGCGGGAAGACACATAAATTTTCCACACATAGATTCTCCCTTCTCTTGATTCGATATAAAATAGTCCTTTCTCTTTCTTCCCTTTGGATCAAATTTAATGTGGAGAAGGGAGCTTTAAACTTATTAAAAATCTATGCTTAATTACTACTAACACATTTGTAAATCCAGCGTGCGTCGCATCAATCTCGTCTGCAAACTTATCTACTGATTTACATGAATTTCTGTTATAATGGTATTTGTGTTTAACGTTTCCTAATTATAGAAGTGTTGCTCAAAACAATTGTGCTGGAGCTCTTCATAATATTCCATGTAAGGTTAGGTAGTTATTGTTCTTTCAGCGATTCCAACTTGTTTCATTTGTGATGCACTGATGTTGGTGCGAACTCAGTTGCCATATTTGTTGGTTGAAATAAAATTTGCGGCATTTTAAGGCTCGCCAAGTTGCTAAAGATTTCAGCTTAGCTTCAGCAAGTTGTCAACGATGCGAATATTTCTGAATTTTTTACTGGAACTCTCCAGCGCTTCAAGTTGTCTCGAAGAAGTGTAGCACTTAAATTGTATGATCTTTATTCATGCTTCCTTTAATTGGCTTCATGACAATTTAATTATGTATGTTACAAATTTTGACTTGCCTCCGTAGCAGCATTAGATCGAGTTCGACAGTTTAGTGATCATTTTTAGTGATTGGTGTGAGCAAAAGTATGCGTGTAGATTGAAGACTACCTAGGATCCGTGAAGACTTTCCTGTGCCGCCTGCGGGACTCTTCAGTTGGGTCGGATTCGTAGGCTTAGCCTTGTAAAAAATACCTTTACTAATTCCAGCAAGTTTTACCGTTGGGTTTTCAATGCCTTTCAACTACTGGGGCTTGAGGGATGTGAGGAATGTGTGGTTTAAGCTTCTTTTTCCAGGGAAAGTACTCTTTGGTTACGTGAAAATCAGTGTCTGAACTGGGAGTCGAATCCTAACTTCCCAGCTGCGAGGCTATCACGCTAACCAGCTCGCCATTGAGCGTGCGATGCTCGAATTAACAGTCTATAATTCCCGCAGTTTTTTCGAAACTTGGATGAATATACACTCAAGTGAATAAAATGGGAACGGTTGATTTCCAAATACTTGGCTCGTTCGAAAAATAATCTTGTTTCATTTGAAAATAAATTGGTCGTTTTCCTGTTAACTGCGTCTGTTGCAAAACGGGTAGAAGTCGACTGGCGAGGGAACTGGGAAGCCCTTCCTGCCTTGCGAGTTTCGGCCTCAATATTGTAGAGCTGAACCTCTCATGGGCGGTCAGTGCATATTAACGAACATCGAGGGCAGTGCGGGGAATCCATTCGAATACATATATTGAATACATATTACAGCTTCAGCTATAGATAGGTCTTGAGGATTTCCATAATTCGTGCCAGCCTTACTTCTTCTGATTATTGTATTTTTTTCGCTATCTTTTCTGTCTTTTCTTTCTCTTGATTCTTAACTCGCTGTTATGTGCGGAGGATATCTCATGTGGGAACGAACTTCTTACATTGATCCCTCTTCTCTCAAGTCTACACTGAATGGTAATTTCTCTTCACTCTATTTGGATCACATTCCATGTGGATACGGAGCTTCAAACTAACTTATAATCCATTATCTAATCTGCATGTTTTTTTGGCGAAAATGTCTGTTTCGGAGGTGCGGAATAGTCGCATGAGGGTTATTCTTATCAGCGGATAATCTCTTCCTCCAATTAGTCCGTCAACGAGACGTACTTCCAAAGTAAAAGTTGAGTTGTTAGGATTATCATCTCTCCGTTATGATAAAAATAGTTTATTATAATGTGTTAATAAATCACAAATTTAATCACCGTATGTGATATTTTAGATACACCCATTGCGTGATAGGTTTTTGAAAATCTTAGTAGCATTGGGCGAGAAAAAACGAATGAGCCAGATTCAACACGAATGAGTAAAACCGAAGAGTAGAAGTGCAAAGAGAAGTCATCTGCGCGCCTGAATCCACCAGCACTCAACCATCAAGCAATAACTCCGTTCGGACGAAATTTTACTACGTTAAAAATTCAATAGAAACGTACTTTTTCCTGTCTACGTTGCGTCCAATAGCGTTTTCTCCGTGGAATTCTTTATGTTATACCAGACTAAACTCGAGCCCTTCATCTGCGTTCAACCCATGAACGCGGGGCTTTCTACAAAAAAATGAAATAAGTTTTGAATTAAGGAACTATAAATGTAATATTTTTGTGTCGCTCGGCTTTCGTGCACCTCTGATATCTAACATATTGTTGCTATGGATGCAGGTCCCGGGATAATTGCTCATTTTCATCGTAAAAAAGGCATTTTTGTGATCCCGCTTGCTCTATTTCTTAGAATAATTCTATTTTTTGTTTCATCTATATGTATAACGATTGCGTACTGCCATTTTGTCATTAAAGTTTTGTTTTTCGTTAAACGAGTCTCAAATCGAGCGTGTAGAAGCGTTTCGATGCATGATAGCTCTGTTTTGATTGACTGAATTAAATTACCTTCGACATATTGAATTAACCAACTATCAAAATTCTAGCTCTGTTTTGATTGACTGAAATTATCGCTCGTTAAGCCACCCTCCGTGTATTGTGTTATCAAATTAAGAACCTCTGTTCAACAACATAGTCATGCGTGCTGTTGAATTGTATACTATCTCTTCGAGACCTCTTGACTAAATTTTTAAGAGACAAGACATGAGACTCTCCAAATCTGAAATGTACGGTGAAATTTTGGATAAAAAAGAATGCAAAACACTATGTTGAATGATGGATTTGAATTATTCCGCTTTTCGAGTATAATGTTGAGGGAACGTTCGTGGACTTCGCCCTGAGTTGGCTGGACTTTTCTGTGATAGTGACCTCATTAAAACTATTTTTGTTGTTCAACTGCTCCGCTCGCATCATCTGAGCTGCACCGTAGTTAACACCGAGTAAAGTTTTGATTTTTCCTTACTACCGCAATCCTGGTCTGGCGTACAGACTTCTGAACTTCCGCCTTGTGGATAGAAGGGATGTTCGTGTTTTTATTGTTTTAATGATCAATCCCCATTTAGCGCGAGCGTAGTTCGATTTGGCGTACAGTTGGTGATTACATTGCTTGATAAATTGCTAAATGGCTACTATCTTTGTACATTCCTAACCGTGGAATGCTAACCCCAAATTCAAGGTTACGTGAAAGAGAGACTCTTAGTCTTACATCCACAGGAAAAAATGGAAGGCAAACTACGGGGTTTGGGAAATCCGAGGTTGCCATTCCAGGGTTAATAAAATTAGATTCAAACGCAGCTCGCAATTATTAGGTCATCCGTGTTGTGCGACGTCGTCTGTGTGATAGAGACGAGACTTGGTGCTCTAGCGATACGAACCTTGAAATCGATAAATTGATCCGATCTCTGAGCCATTCTTGTACTATCTGGGATTCCATTTTGACCGGACTCATTTTATCCTGTCGTAATAGGATTTATGGCGCTCACTCACAGAGCACAACTTTAGTCAAAAAATGATCAATTTTGCATAGTCTTGTCAGTTAGCCCTTTCTACCGCTGACGATGGGTTTTGAAAACGGAGTAAATTATTGTTGCGAACCACTTGGATGCACTTTCAACATCGTGTGAATTTTGTTGAGCTTGCGCATCACGGGATTATTGCCAGTTCCCTGCGCCGGAGTTTTTTAATGGTCTCATTTGTACTTCTTCTTAAGGAAACCGATTTATTTCTTAGCTTTAGGCAGAAGTTACGCAATGTTATGTTTGGAATTTTTTTTTTTTTCAAGAAAGCGACGGTCGAAGGTCAAAGTTGTAGTTAAAACGCTCGCAATTCATTTTTGGCACTCTGAATTGAGTTCTTTTTTACGTACAAAATACCGTTTATAAATTATTAACATTGCACTCCGATATTTCTCCTCATTAATAGTGCATTCTGGTATTTCGCCTCATTAACATTACACGCTGATATTTATCCTCATTAATATTATACTCTGATATTTCTTCTCGTCAACATTACACTCTGGCATTTCACCTCATATCGCTTTTAGGTGGAGAGAGGAGTACCTAGTATATATTTGAGAGTATTTTCATGAGAGTTCTAGCTTAAAGACTACCGTGGGATCTTCCCTGTTTCCCCCCTAAATTTTCTGTGTGGTTGCCCCAATTGTGCCGCGCCGAGTACACGGACACCTCATTCACGAGCGCCGGCCCCTCTGCTCAAGAAAATCTCGCTTTAAGAACAGAAAAAATTGTCTGAAAATTTGTTTCCACGTACAAATTAATTTTGAGTTGCGATCAAAAATTTGCATACTTGGTAAGTGGAAACAATTTTTTCGAAAGATTTTAGCTCGTGTGGTGAGTTTCTCGGAAATGGAGGAGAGGTTCCAAGTCCAGGCTCCGCTGTGTTCTCGTAATTACTGAAGACGCCTTTGAAAATTTTCTCAAGCTCTGGTGGAAGCCAGCCCACGCACCAGTCCTGAGAGTTTATCTGCTGGTGCTGTCAAATTAAGTAAGAAAAACAGCACAACTACTGACATTTTTTTAAGTTTATAGCTGCAGTAGATCCGCTGTCTCGACCTAGTTGATTCAGTTGATAGTTGATTTGCAAATGTGCGCTCAAACACAGTGAGGCAAAGAAATTTCCTATGCACGTGCACATGTATTTATGAAATGCTATGCGTACAGACATGCATGAACGGTTTCGTTCAAGATGAAGTTTTGTATGGTCAGTACGATGAATTGAGTCACAAGAAGAAATGTGAAGACCGAACTGGAGTCCCTAAAGCTGACACGCCTTCCAGAAGCGTTTCAGTTGTCGACTTCACGACTCGTTACTCTCGCAGCCTGGAGCGTGGACGCCAAATCCCTGTGATCGCGGGAAATCTCGGAAATTGCGCCTTTGTTCTCTCATGAGGTTTTAGGGGCTATTTTCACTTAAAAGTATAACTGCAGACTGTGTTTGGACTGGAACTTTGTGTGGGAGTAGTGCTACCAATTCCTTGGGTGGCATATAGTATATAATGGGTCCGAGACGACAGTTGAAGAGCATCTGTTTCGTAACGAATACGTCTGTTTTCAAGAATCGAGTAGGTTGAAAATGATCTCATCCAAGCGGTGTATTTCTAGGTGTGCCTATATTTTCGTTTAACTTATAATCTATAAGGACCACCTGAGTTTCGAAATATGATAGAGATTGATTAATAAGACGGTTGCATAACTGGACAAGTTCACCCTTCGATTTCATTTACTTTCACACCACCGTGTCGTACAACACGTTCGCTCGTCCGAGTGAGGTTATCAACCTGCATTGCAAAACTGCATTGTAAAAATGAACTCTAATTAGGAAGCGACTCGCTGTGCCACAGCTGCCCCATTGCAGGAGGATAGTGAAGACGAGCTTCTTTTAATATGTGGATTCAAATGACTGTTCTAATCCATCAACTCGTTTGCACAGCAGCATTACGAGTAAGTTTCTGCTCTCGGGTCTATGATCATTTTGTTACAGCTCTGGAGTTTTCCATTTCAATGTACACTCTTCAGTGTAACTGAGAAGAGCTGATAACAATACTAAGTTGCCATATTATATTTTAAATAACTAACTTCAGCTTGATTTGCGAATTCCCAAGTGAGGGCCTCGAAAATTGATTGAGGTCATTCTAAATTTTAAATTAACCGTAGCAATGTTAGTAAATTTTGTTCAGTAACACTTTGGAAAATGTGCGCATTCGACTGGAGTAGAGAGGAAAAGCATGCATAATCTAATCCGTAGACTTGAAAAAAGGCGCACCAATTGACTTGCACCATCTGCCGGTTTACAAAATTTCATCCAGCCCTTCACTAATGATGTGTGCTGCGAGACTCTCTCATCAATTAAATATATTTTTCAGTGAAAAGGGGATCAAAACGTTCCAAAAACTCCGACGACAGCACACGAACTGCTTAATTACGAGCGTCGTCATATTGCATCAAAGTTATTTTTCTTCAGAATTTACTCAGAGAAATGAATCTGATAATCACACGAAGCAAAGAATGTGACAGAGCGACGAATGTGACAATTACTCAGAGCAAAGAATGTAAAAATCACACAGAGCAAAGAACGTGACAGTCACAAAGAGTAAGGAATCTGACAATCATACGAAGTGACGAATTTGACAATCGCACGGAACAAGGAATCTGACAATCACAGTGAATATGTTGGTACACACATTTACATAAGTGGTCGTCTCAACACAACTACGAGTCTGAGTCGAAGAGATAATTGAGTGGATCGCTAATCTAAATCGCTTACAGCATTAATCTCCAGATTACTGCAATCAGAACAGGCGTCATATTGTTTGCCGAGCTCGCAGTGCAATTATCGTTTCTAAATCTGTGACCAAAGTACCTGTGATGAACTTGAGTTAGAATTTCTTCGATTTTGTGTGGACTGATTTGAATTTTAACTTTTACCAAATAAGCTTTATAAATTAATTCAAAAGTCTTCGTTTATCTTATTGCTGATTGACGAGCAGCTTCGATTGGACCGCAGTGGTTTGTGTACGAGAGCGGGCCGATTAATTTTATTTGCACCACTTGTATATTACATTGAGCATGCTATTTACAGTCATCATTATCATTTAGTGACCATGAAGGGCGATAATATTCACGCTTCGTGATTATATCATAGACAAGCTGATGTTGACTGTACTCTATCAGTAATGCGATATTTTTTTTTACCTTCGATATTTTCGGTGTCTTATTAATTTTCGATGAATCGAGTTGCTACTCTGCACGCCTGAAAATAAACCGCAACTGTTTACTGAATTATCAAATCAAAAACAGCATTGTCGAATAGATTTAATTAATAAGCTCATCACGTATGCACTCGGTTGAATTGTTCTTCATGTTCTGCTTACAGCACCTTTACATCCACGGTCCCCCACGGAATATTTAGGTTTTACTTCCTTTTAAAAAGATTCCAATGCAGGGTGGCCATGGAAAAAGTAGCCCATAGTAGCTAAGATTCTTATCTTTGGCTAAGCCACCAAACTTTTGATCGAAATCGAATGTATTAAAAAAGTTACCTTAGTTACCACAGGCTACTTTAATTGTGAACACCTTGTATAAACATCTTCACAAAATATTTAATTTTGGTTTGTCGCATGCCCGGGCCTAAACAACCTTTCGTCATTGTAAATCATAATGAAAAGTTTACCTTCTAATTTATTTCATTTGATTCGGGTTAAAGGAAATGCGTTCGTGTATTTGGTGTAGATCTATATTCTTGCTTCATCACACATCTGATTCTCTTCTGAAGGCACTTGCATTTGTACTTTATTCTGTTGTTAGTTTGTAGTAGCATCTTACCATGAGACGTGATGTGCACTCTTGGTGTGCCTGGGATGTTCAGTATGTAATGATGTGCGGAAGCGTATTGGTCAATATTATAAGTGATCCTACAGGGTGTGCGAAAAGTAAGGCACCCTCCCTCACTTACGTCTCTAGCACCGATACATTAACAAATGTTGAGAGTAAATTTTTTCACTCGATCTCATTATACCATCTCATTTTATTGACAGAATTTCATATAAGGGTGCCTTACTTATTGCCCATCCTCTAATTATAATGAAAGAGCATATCATTTTTGTTCATAGAAACTGTAACCTCGCTCTGCCATTACCTTGGGCTCCTATTTAATGAACTTCAAGAGCGTTGGGTCTGAACGCTGTTCCAACATTGTCTCATTATTCGTCAAGCAATCCTACCGCCTGGGTTTCGAACAAATCGCTTTATTCGAGTTTTTGCTCCGTCTTGTGTGAACATTACCATTTAAAACCGAAATTTTGCAGTGGCTAAAACGATTCATCACCTTTCTGCCTCAAGAAATCTTTCGAGAAAATGTTCAAATTTATTCAACGGCTGTTCAAAATACGACCGTTAGGATTTGAAAAACTGAAACCCAGCCTAATTGAAAATGTCACATCGTAATTGAGGATGCGAAAGGGTTTTCCTCTGCCCTTAAATCGCTGCACTTATACACCATCACAGCCCAAATTATTTGCTTCTTGCGTTGTGCTTATCGTACGGACACAAATTTCCCAATAAACGTACTGTTGCCAAAGACCTGAAGCGCTGTAGAGATCCAGTCAGGTGTACTGTTTCACATTCGAACGGAAGAGTCAACTGATACGCAGACGCGATGACGAAGTTCAACGTCATTTAGCCTCTCCTGCAGCTCGTACTCGCACGTACAAACCTGCAGTCGGCTGGGATTGAAGTTGTGCTTAAATACTGTTTCCCTGACCGCCAACATTCCTCTCGTCAAGTGGGACCAAATTTCATGTCTCCTATTAGTTGAACGAAGACAATCCAGCGACGTCGGACGCTTTGGATTAGTTACTTTTTATTTTTTCTCCACAAGAAAATAGTAAGGGATCTGGTGCTCCGGGCGAGCCTGCTCCACGTAGCGACAATATTACCGCTCCTCTCGTCTCCAATTTTATCCCGATCGTGCAAAATTAAGAGGAGTTTTCAACACGAGAACAAAACAACACGAGATAATGTCAGCATCATTTCTAATCGGTTCTTAAATGAGACGGAACTCAAATATCAGGAAGAACTAAGTTTAAATAATTTTTGAAAGATCTGAGCATCGAGTTTAATTAATTTTCAATCAATTAAAATAAGGTGTACTAAGTATCGAAACATTAAATACGGGATAGATCACACAATTCTTGTGCAGGATAGCGACCATGTGCGGTATTGCTTATCTATCATATCTTACACAGCCATCGTATACATTACACAGCCATCGTATCTATTACGCAGCCATCGTGCCTATTGCACAGCCATNTGCACAGCCATCGTACCTATTGCACAGCCATCGTACCTATTGCACAGTCATCGTACCTATTGCACAGCCATTACATCATAGCGATCATATGCTAGCATTACGCGTCTCTGTTCTTCGTTATTAGAAAAGGTTAGCTGAAAGTATATAGATGGCTCATACTTTAATGTCAGATGAAGCAGAGACGACACGTTCGATATGATCAAATGTTTCAAACCTTGTTCTAAAATAATTTCGTGAAAGAATTTGGTTTCTGTTATTTTGGTGAATATTTTACCTTAATGCCTTCACAAATTTCTTGCATATTTTAGTTGCAGTCTATCTTATGAAATATATTCTATGGAGACGATCCCAGGGAGACACTGGCTGCTAGGTTGCCTCAGCTATAGATAGATCTTCGGGACTTAGGTCATTCGTGCCCACTCTACTACCTCCAAATATCACTCCTTTTTCGATATCTCTTCTGTGTCTTTTCTTCCTCTTCGTCCATAACTTGCTGTTTCTATACGCAGGGAATACTGTATTATAACACACCTTGTGCATACATAGACTCCCCGATTTCTGCTGCGTATACTAAATATGTTTCCTTCTCGATCGGTTTGTGCGATGGAGTCTAAGTCATTGAAGCGCTACAATCTATATCACTACCACCACTATTATCATTTCTCTTGTACATATATATAGATAGATATACAGTATAAAGTAAAGCCGTGGTGCAGGGTAAAAGCATCTTTGAGATATCGAAAATTAATTTTGCGAATAGGGCTGCTTCCATTAGACTGGAATGCTTCACAAATATAGATTCTCTAAAAGATTTCATGTTGGAATTTGTACTTATGTCTTACCCTCACGCTGAAACTCGTAACAATCAAATATTTCTTTCATTCCCATTTCGTAGCAGAGAGACTATACCCAGGAGCAAGCCTTAATTGTTGTAGTCCATTCCGATGCCTCCCCTGGAAGCGATTTTTTAGCGCCCCTAATGGTGAAAGGCAGCGGCACTTACCTGAATGCAAATGACCCTTCCTAGAACGAACAGTCCACCGTTCTATTACTTCATTTGCTACAGCTATGGCTAGTTTATCTTACTCAGCGGTGGTAGTGTTGGAAGATGACCAAGGCCACCAGAACGATGTGTGTGCAGAAATTCTCGCAAGCAACTTCGGGCTTACCCATTTGGCGAAGGCTGCGAGGTTTGAAAAGAGCGAAGGGAGAGCTAATGAGAAAACATAAATTTCAATTTAGTATGAAAGGGAAGGAGGGGATGGGGGGCTCGTTGGACAATTCAGGATTCCGACACAATTTTTTGATGATACGCTACCCCGGTCAAGCAATTCATTATGTTCTTGAATGAAAACTGTCTTTTGGGATACCCTTAACTAGCTACGATAAAATTAGCGATGCCTCTTCTCAATCTTGTCTTGAATTTTTTTCCTTTTGAATAAAAATAAACGAGGCTTATCCTGTTCAACCGCCTATTATGTGAGTAGTATGCAGTTGAAGTTTTTTTTGTTTCTCTGTGATGCTTGAGACTTTTACCGAACCTTTCCAGCTGTAGGTTTGATGGAACCCATTATAATTTCACACCTCCAATTCATTTTCAAAACAATTATTCCTTTTGTCCCTGGAAAAATATCATTTAAATGCAACGCACACTGGTTTAGCACACTGACCAAGGCTTGACTCGTAACACTGTACAGAAGGCAAAGGAAGCAAGCATTGGAAATTCTTCCTAGTATTTGTTGGGAGCGACGTAATGGAACGGCAATTGACAGGGACAAAGAACAGAGACTGCTCCAGCAA
>VOMN01028000.1:0-21576 GCA_014899125.1 Orchestia grillus | reverse complement strand
GATTTTTGCAAAGAAATGTTCGGTTTGTGGACGACATTGTGGTTGGCGAGGAGGCCGCTTTTCGTTTGTATGGCAAAGTGAATAATCACAACGTTCGCACATATGCACCGAAGAACCAACCTCCTATTTTCAACTATGACGGAATTTCGAGAGAGAAAGTGTCTGTGTGGATGGGACTATATGGCAATGGACATATCATCGGTTCTTAGTTTTACAACTATAACTTGAATGGAGTTGAGTATCTTGATCTAATAAATAACAGGATCGTTCCTAGACTTCGAGAAACACATGGAAACAGAATCAATCGAATCTGGTGGATCCAGGACGGTGCTCCTGCGCGTAGAACTGTTGCTGTAAGGGAAAAACTGAATGAGCTATTCGGAAATCGGATTTTCGCCTTGAATCATTGTATCGAGTGACTCCAGATCTCCTGATTTGACGCCGTGTGATTTCTTCCTGTGGGGACATCTAAAGAGTAGGGCTTACAGCTCTCCACTACGCGATACCGACGATCTCAAGCAAAGAATTGAAAATGAGGCCAATTGGCTGCAAGGAGATGATGTTCTCATTAGACGAGTGATGGCGGGGATGAGGAGGCGAATACGCCTGTGTGTTGAGAGAACACACCGAAAGAAATTAACAATAAGAGGAACATTTACTTTTATTTGTTTAAGTTTTATTACAGAAATTTGTTCTCGACGACAAAAAAGTTATAAGAAACGTCCAATTTCAGGAAATAAAATGTTTGATGTAAATAAAATGGACCACAAGATAGTATTTGAACTGCCGGCCATCCGCGGCGAGACATTTCTGACATTTGCCTCCTATCTTCCACATCACCCGTCTTATCATACGGGGATTGTTCTTTAACACGTCAAATTTAGCAGTATTACGATGTTTTAACTCGTCTAGTGAGTTTGCAATGGGGTTGGGTAAGCGTTTGATTTTATATGACCCCATAGAAAAAAAGTCACAGGGTGTCAAGTCTGGTCACCTAGGTGGCCAATCTGGCTCAAGTCACATTGCCATTATTCTCCCTGGAAAGACGATATGCAAACAGTTTTTAACATCAATACTCCGATGACAAGGTGCTCCATCTTGCATCCACCAAAATATCGTTGAACTGATCACCTTAGTTTGTTACGAGTTGTGGAACTACTCTTACTTTTAGCAACTGAAGGTAACATTCACCAGTAAGAGTTTTTTCGTAGAATATTGGTCCGATCACAGTTCCATCGCCAACACAGACCAGCCTATACAGACCCTTTCTCTCGGCTAAATGGAACATTAAAAGCACTATTTTCAGGAGGAAATTTCTCTGGAGAATACTGCCGATAATTTTCTTTATCTATTTCTCCGTTCATATGAAAAGTTGCCTCATCGTCTACGACTGGATATCTGAGAAATCGCGCTGGTCGTCAAACCATTGACAAAATGCCAAGCGTCTTGGAAGGTCTGCATCTGAAAGCATCTGTTGAATGACTACTTTATAGGGATAGAATTGTAGGTCCTTCTGGACAGTGCGGGAAATAACGATTTTAATAAATCTGAAGGATTTCTGGAGCAGGAAATGTTGGAGTTGTTTTCAGTTATTTGTCTGACGTTAGCAATGTTACCTTCATGTGTAATGATTTTTAATCTTTTACTATTGCCTTTGTTTAAGTTAATTAAGTACGGTACCCCCTTGATCAAATTTCCGCACCGTGTCATGAATGGTATTCTTCGAAGGAGTTTCGGGAAAGGTTTCTTCGAATCTCTCTTTCACCAGTTTGTAACTTCTTGTTTCGGTGTAACAATTCAGGACGGAACCTCGCTGATTCTTCGAAGCTGTATTTTGGGGTGTACAGTAAATCTGATTTGAATTAAATGCTTATGATATTTTCATGCATGATGGTATTAGTGATGCAGGACACTACTACTGAGAGGGCTCGGTCTTTTGCGGGACACGCTGTATAGTGAATTTTACAACAAAGACTTATTTTAAAATTTTCAAGCCAACAGAAACGCTACCGCAGCTTGATCGTTCATAACGAATACACTTTAACTTTAGGAACACGTGATGTCGATAACACGGAAATGAAATCATACCTGTCCGTCCGAGGTGAAATACCAATAGTTCCCTGAACCTCAGAAGAAATAAGCACGCCTGGGTGCCATCAAGTCAGGATTACGAAGAATACCAGAAATCAATGACCCTGCGACTCATGTTAGGAAATAACAAGCCTGTCTAAGCCGCAGCTGCGCAATTGATTTGAATGACATTAACGAGACGAATCTGCGAAAATGACAATTGCGTGACAGCGCCGGACAGATCACAACAAAATTTTTCTTCCTAAGCGACGGTGACGCAGTCGACCTTATAAATTAATTTGCCTCTCGATGCAAAGGAAGGTTCTTGATGCGTTGAGACCTGGTGTGGGCCTTCACAATTCCGCTACAATGGGTCGTTTTGTACAGAAGCTGACGCCATTGATAAACTAGCTCTTCTTCCCTGCTTCCCTACCTCTTCTAGAGCAGTTTTATCTTCAGAATGTTGGTGAACATGTCTCGCAAGCTTAGGTAAAATTAGAAGATTTTTCATGTCTGACATGTTGCTGCTATTTCAGATTTAGTAAGAAAGTTGTTTAGTAATATTTGACGCAGTCGTGGTTATGGTTTTGATTCGAGTAGATCAAAGTCTTGGAAATCTCAGTGAAATTTTAAAATTTAAATTAACATTCCGGTGCAATTTAAGTTAATGAACTCCTGAGCAACGCGTTCCGCCGAAATTTCTCAGAAAACATGCCATTTTAACGGGTGAGAAATATTGATTGTTTGTACACTATGTCTTCAAATTATGCAATATTAAAATTCATACCTCAAACTGATCAACTCAGTATTTCACCATTGTTTTTATTCTAAATAAAACCTCACATTTTACCTCAAATAAAAGCAACCGTTACTAACGTGCTTTTATAAATAGATTTTGTCTCCTAACAAAAATGACAAGATCCATTACATTATCAGTGGAGTGTTTTTATGCACTGGCCATTGAGCGTTCCATCTCCTGCCACTGTTGGCGAGCTACACGGCTATGGCGAGGCTTGATTCCGAGAAAAAACCTCCGCCCGCACAAAATTGCTAAGAACGTTGTACGGAACGGAACTGAAAGATTGGAGTGAATTAGGAAAATTATATTTTTCTTCATTTCTATACTGTTGGCGCAAAGGATAAAGTTAGTATTTCAAATATGAGCAATAAGTTGATGAACTTTACTTCATTGACTCAATTGACCTTATTTGACAGATGAGCGATAAGTTGACTAGTATAACTTTCTTGACACAAATGACCACATTTTGAAAATGAGCGATAAGTTGACAAATATAACTTTCTTGGCTCAACTGACCCCGTTTGACAAGGAATAGGCTTGCTAAATCGCCACCGCGTTGCCGTCCTGAAGGAGCGCCGATGTGGTGGCTGCCCTCGCGAACAGAGCAGCCTCGAGAAGGCCAGAGGGAGCGGCGCACGTCCCCTGCGCTGCGACTCCAGCAATTTGCGCTCGGGAGACGACGCTCCTGCGCTCAGCCCAGCGAACTGGTGACGTCAAATTACAGCGCACGGCTCCACTTGACGCAAATTACAGGACGAGTTTTATTTGGTGGCATTTTTGACACGAGCTCTCAAGGTGTGGAGGGGAGGACTGGAGGGGGCGCTGAGTAACCTTCATTTGCTCGTTTACAGGCAGGGGGTCAGAAACGTGAGTGACTTCGGCATTGGAAATGCAAATTGACATTGTTAATAACTATCGTTCTGAACACCCGTTGCTATTCTACTACCCATTTTCTCCCTTATTTTATCCTATTAAATTATGAAAATTGCGTGTTAGATCGTTCCTGCAGCACGATCTGCAACACGAAAGAATACAACTCAAGATTGTAATACTATTACGTGATGTTTTAAACGAGTAAGCTGCAATTTCATCCATATAAGCCTAAACGCTGGGTAGCGCAGAAATATTGACCTAATTGCTCAGCCTGGACAGTCATTAATGAAGACATTATGCAATTATCGGGACTCGAGAACGAGCTGATCTGTCGCAATAACACTTCAATAATTGCAGTCACACTATCGGAAACAAAAGTCGTTTGTTTGGGGAGCGCGACTCCTCCCCAGAAAAGCTTTAATCTCTCCAAGTTTGTTAGCTCAGAGCGGCAGTACGGCTCACGCCCTTCTAATACAAATGAACGAGTTAATAGAGGCCCTGCTGCACCATATATGGCTCTATGGAGAGAGGGGTCTGCACTTACATGCCTTATATGGTCGTTGTGGAATAAGAAGGGGAGATCAGCGGGGAGAAACACCCCCCTTTTCACGGGGTCGTCGGGCGAGTGTAAAAATTACGGGAGGGCTGCATCGAGAAGAGCAAGGTAGCCGTGTGTTGTATTGAAGCCATTTAAAGAACGGGACTGGAGTCTGAAACGAGGCTTTAAGTACGTTGGGGCAAGAAAATAAATAGAACTAAGCCTTAAAAAATATCTTTGGCTTACTTAGTACAGAGGAGGGTAAGGAAAAAAGGAGAGTTCGTCTTGCGGTAGCAGTGGGCGTAGGATGACTAGCAATCTAGGAAACTGAAATGAATTGTACGATGAAACCAAATTGTTCTTTAATGGACGTGGAATGTAATAATTACCCAATTATTAATCCTTTATTCGAAGGAGACGTATGAATAAGTTTGGCTCTTAGTTACTCAGTCGCTTGCTAAAAAACGACATGCAAGGGGAAGTATTCTTATATACTCGAACATGGAAATTAATGGGCATTTTTCAAAAATGCCTTCATTGCATAAAAACTCTGGAATATTGCTTATGGGTTTAGTCGTCGGGAAAGCTTAACTCTTTTTCTCTTTCGATATATTCCTTCTGTGTGTACAAACAATCAATAGCTCAAAAATCCCTCCAACATCTATCTATTCTTCGCAGGTCCAGGCCGCCCGAGGTGTCTGGCGGCTGCACAAGTGAGTTCGAGCTGAATTGAGTCACTACAGTAATGAACTCCTGCTGTTGTGTTCCTTTACACTCTGAGTGTCACACAACAATGAACTGAAAATGTTGGTCGGCAATTTTTCTAGATAAAGCATTAATGCTTTCTTCTATAAACAACCTATAATGCTGTTATTTTCTTTTAATTTACCAAAACTAGTATTGAAATGAAGCTCATTAAATATTTCGTAATTGCATTTTCGACTGTCTGTTTCTATAATCATTTATCTTTAAGGTTCCAGATTGGAAAAAGTTGCATTCACTTCCAGTTGTATGTTTGATAGCAAAGAGGAAGTTTTCATTCACATACGTAGCATGGTTGGTGCAGTTTCAGAAGCACGTAATTTTTGCATCTAAAATTAAGACACATTTCCAGCTTCATTAAATTCCGAAAGCTCCTTCAATACCGCACTGCCCAGCACTCAAGCTACGCCAAACTCCGACGCTAGATTAAGTACCGGAGTTTTCTGTCGTAAAGTCTACAGCGTATAACGTGTTTAAAGATTCCAACCCTGCATAAATCTTATGTTCGAGGAATTATTAAAAAGCGAATTTGAATAGAAGGAAGGCGTTATATAGTGTAGGAAATAAAACGAAAAACATAAATTTGTATTTTCGGTATAAATAAACCGGAAATTACAAGTTGCGGCTCTAACGCTCTCAGCGCCAGGCTGCCTCAAAAGAAACACTGAAGCTTCACAATCTGCACTAATACCACAGCGTGAGCGCTCGTAATGGAAATTGATGGCGCCTAATTTGTGAATAAATCTTTTGATATATCAATATTTGTGCACTCGGCTTGAGTGAAAATGTCTGTTATTGGATGGTATTCCCAGGAACATTCAAGCGATTATTAAACGGAATGATTTTCAGGGCTGCCAGTTAAGGGCCCGAGTTTGTAAAGGTGAACAAAAGACGAATATTCTGATGCAGAACTGGTGACTTACATCCACAGCTTCATGCTATGAATTTTTCCGGGCATCTGCCACTAGGATTTCTGCAGTCATTTACCTCCATTGCGAAATAGAAAAGGTGACCAACACGCTGGGAGTCATGTCGTTAGCCTCGCAGGAAAACTCTGAACACTCGCACTCCACCACTTCTACTTACTCTAGGCGTCTAGTTGCATGCACTCAGTCTAATTACGAGCGTACAACATGCACAACTCGGGCAATTGAGATTGGGAACTATGCCGTACTTGTATTTCTCTCGTGCGTTCGTAGGAATTGTTTGCTGCATGACGGCATTCTTTGAAGCTTATGAAAACATTACGGATAACTACTCTAGAATTTTGGTTCTATAAGTCGCGGGATTTTCAATAAATAAATACCCAATGGAAAAAATTAATCAGCTTTATTCATCTGTCGTAAATCTGCAAGCTCAAACATAGAAACTTTCAGGAATATACATGTTTGGTTAACTCTGTAGCAGGTTTTCGCCATTTTCAAATAAAAGAAAGGATATTTGGTTGTTACAAAAAACACATCCGATCTAACTGTTCTGTCTAAAAATGCCATTTTAGCATAATATTCTCAATCTATTTTTCGGGTAAATGTTGACATACCTTAAAATTAACACGTGCTCTTTAATGATTTGTAACTTATTTCGGACACGAAACCTGCATGAAGCATGTGAGCCCATAATTATGATTAAAAAAACCCGTCGCTTACTACTCTTGCACGTGTTCAAACTTAGGTCTGGAGCCTCCCAAACTGCTCCCAATGTAAACAGAGCGCGAGATGATGGGCCACAAGTGATCGGTCAGTACGAAAGATGATTTCAGAAATTCCCTAATTGTGATGAGACCATTGAAGATGAAAAGGGTAGAAAATGGTCATGCAGTCTTGACAGTGAACAACTAAAAAATGTTTCAGACTCTTAGTGTCAGTACTACAACAGTCAGTCTCACGCCATTTGTAGACGATGCCATTGGTGAACAGATGCCCCACCAATTCTGCCCTGCAATAATGCGCTGCCACATGTTGCAAGGATGACATTGCTGAACATCTTAGGCTTGGGATACGAGTCTCTGCCATATGCTCCTTATTCTCCTGATCTTTCACACACTGACTACCATCTTCAGCGCATTTTTAAATGGTAAAACTTTCGGATCCAAAACAGAGGGGATCAGAGGGCAAACATTTTGTTGCATTACAGTCAACAAGTTTATACTAACGAAGAATTATTAACCTCGTTGATCGATGGCAAAGATACATAGAAACCGAAGGCTTATATTTTGGCAAGTTTAAACATTACGAACGTTCATTCTTCCATTATGAACAATGTTTCTGAAATCAGCCATTATTTTTTATTTTTTAGCAACCTATTACTTTTAGAAGCATTTATAACAAACTAGCATCCTTATACTGCAAAACTCCAAACATTAGAAGTTGGCGTACCAAATTATAATTATGTACTAAATTATATAAGCCGACTGATGCATTTAGTTCCTTTGAAAAATCTTTACTTGAAATGAAGTCTTTGAGGGATGGCTACGCTCATCATCAGTATCTGAGAAAAAAATATACACATAGATATTCGTGTAAGTGGAATACAGACTCTTCTTAAAATATAATAAAAAATAAAACTGAGCCCAATATTGGGTACAAATATTTGGGAAGCGAACTGAATATTTCGAGCGGAGCTGAACAAGTGCTGTCGTTCAAGAGAGGTCTGTACTTTCTAATGTTTTCAAATCATAGGTAGATGAGGATGTTGCAATTTTGAAATTGTCATTGAATTTAGGATGGTGCGAACACAGCGCATGATCTCGTACGTTGCTATAGGGAGGCCACGCTAAAGCTCCCCCACTTCAAAGAGAGATCCCCTTGTGCTCCTCTGCGCGAGTGTGCAGGTGACGCTAGTCTCCCCACTAGGTGGCGCCGCACCGGCCGCACGAATACCATCACACAGCGTGGCTTCGAACACAGTCAGCGACACGATGCTTAGTACGGAATAGGTTGACAATGGTGAAATTATTGCGAACACGAACCGTGTTTCTACTGGAAGAAAGAATGGAATGATCCATGTTTTAATTTTAGTCTGAATTAAACTGTTCAAATCCGATTTGATGCGTGGAATTGAGCTGTACGAAAGTTTTTTATGATCATAGGATCAGTAGTATAAGAGAAGTGACGGGTAAATTTAGAGGCCATAATCTTCTTGTAGAATTTTTCCATTAATGAGAGCGGGAAGCCATTGATGCTGACATATTCATGCAAGAAATCTGATTCAGTAGTAATAATTTTTCAGTTAACATGCAGTTTGAAAGTACGGTCTACCAAACATTCTATGAGACAAATCTTCAACTCAAATTCAATTGCGTTAGTATATTTTTACTTACCTTTATAATTTAGCTTATTTTAAGACTTACATTTCCAACTTATTAGTCGATTAGATAAATTTTATTTTATTAGAAGTTCATTTACATGCAAAAGATCGCAACGGATATCAACTGTTGAAATATTTCTCAATAGTAAAAATGTGCACAATTATTCCATTATCCCAAAAACGTTTCCTTGCCACGTCACAGAAATTACGCTACGAATTAATAGAGCTCATCTTTAACCACATTAGCTGCCGTTACATATTCGATAAAACAAGATTCTTGATTAAATTCACGGGTTAATAATTTTTTAATCTACTGTAGGCATTTTTTCAAGTCTATTCGACATATTTAACGAGCTAGTGTTCCTCTACATATATCTTGAAATCTTTTTGAATCTTTCCTACAACAATCAAATCGAGCAGATGTGACACAAATTCCTCTTGCTTAAAACTTCCGTCACTTTTGATCAAAACGCCTCTTTTTTCAGCGGAAATTTCGTACAATGAGAATTTTATCCCTGCATGTGAGACATAAACTAAGAATAGGAAGAAATTAACTTTGAAACAGGAAATCTGTCAACAGCCACTTCAAATCTACTTTAATAGCTGTTGGTTTTTTACCGCGTAGAAACACTTGCTCTGGGCACGTAACGATGTCTCATAGAGCAATGAGCTTTGACGCGTACGAGCGTCACGTATGTTCGTAAGAGGGCTCCTCCGTCCGTGCGCTGCACGCTGTTGTCTCTCAGTACGATGGCTGGGCAGGCCAACATGCAGGGCACTAATTGCTTTCATCCTCTTATCTTTTTCTCACACCTAAGCACAGAAAGATACATCAATCCACTTTCTCCTGGCATCCGTAAGCTTATAAGTTTTGCGTCTGTTTTAGTAGTATTTGTGTCCAAATTAAGGAGTGTGCATTTATTCAAGAAAGAAAATCGACAGAGATAAGTAAATTTTGTTGTTTTACTGTAGTTTCATTTCTGTGGTCAAATAGAATATATGTTTTTTAAATCCCATGAAATAGGGAACGTGATATAAGCAGTCAAAATTTATTGGTGATTTATTTATTTTCGCAATATATAATTTCCTAGACATATGCACGCAATAGAAGTGCCTATTTTTGAATAGGTGATGCAAAATGACTTGAGTCGCCAATAACAAGAGCATATGCATAAATAAGACAGGTACTTACACGGGTCCAACATAGAGACCACTACCATGTCAGAGACTATATTTTAGATGCATTCATTACGGCGGAATGGCGGAGGCAGATCCATGTTCGGCGCTCGATATTTCTTCCAAAAGGACAAACACATAAATCATCCGCTGGAATATAGTGCTGTGTACTAGCGCGCTGCTGGTATATACTTTAATAAGGATCAGGAGATTCTGCAAAGCAGGTTTCCATATTTGAGAGTCGCCGCCTACACCTATCCCTCCAAAACTATAAAGCTTGCACTTTAGCATTTAATGGAGCGGTGTGGGAATAACGCAACACGCTTTCATGTGCAATACAAGCGCGTAAACATGAACTCCAGTTTGCTACGCACATGACAAATGACGGAGCTGATGCGATGCGCGACCTCCTGATTGAACTTATCCTCATTTGGATTATGGAAATCCAGCCCTCGGAGTCCTTTGTTTTCTGGCTCCGTCATTCTCTAGCAAGTTCATCAGCCCGCGCAAAGAAACGTCATTTTTTTTGAAGACGCCTCAAACTTTCGCAACATCGTTCCCGTCATTTGACAGTCAACATACACGTTCATGATCGCCTCTGTATATAAGGTTTTCTTACAGCGATTTTACCTGTCTGTGAATTTTACCTCATATAATCGAGTGCCAAGTCCATGCCCAATACTTGCATCTCAATAAAAACTGCTGCTCGTTCAAAAGAATGATTGATGTTCCATAGAATAGAATGGACATTGCCTGATATCAAGCAGTGAAAGCAATTATATAAGCAAGAAACACTGAGTGTAATTCCTTTCTCGTTCAATACAAAGTGAGATGGAATCGTGATGTTTCTCAAATTTTTCTTAGATCGTAGGCCATTGTCCGAGATTTCATAACATCACCAAAATGCTGAAAAAACACCTCTCAAATTTTTGTTTACAATGTCTGTATCGCAGACACAAACCCTGTGAGCTTGTGAACATTTTTTTTACGCATCTCAAGAAATTAATAAGTCATATTGTGGAGGGATGAGACCGAGTGGAAACTCAAACGTTAGCAGAGGAGAAGGTAATTAAGCATAAAATTCTACCATACTACGCACGTGTGTGTCTCGGGCGCCTACCGTGTGAGTCTGGCGTGCTGTGTGCTTAGCTATTTTTGTGCATTGCAGGCACTGGACTTGGGACGTGACTTATAGTAGGCTTTACAATATTGCAACGGGCACAGTCACTGGACTTAGGAGGTGACTAATAGTAGGCTTTACAATATTGCAACGGGCACAGTCACTGGACTTAGGAGGTGACTAATAGTAGGCTTTACAATATTGCAACGGGCACAGGCGCTGGCCTCGATGCGTGACTAATAGTAGGCTTTACAATATTACAACGGGCAGTTGGAGCTGCTGAGAATTCCACGTATGAAATTTATTTGTTTTTCCCCTTCTCTTCGCCTGAAATTATACGAAGTAGAAAAATACTCGGTGACAGATCGTGTTGCCCAGGGAAAGTTTAAATTATTTTTACTTTTATTAATACAAACTCGTGAATAGATTCAGTTGTTTTTGTCGTGGTTATGGTCAGTCAATGCTTTTCATTCACCAAGATCAAGGCACTCAATTCTTATATGACCATGCCATGAAGAAAAAGAAATTTTAGACACGTTCAATTTCGTATTTATGCCTTCAGTCACTTCATTTTTTCAACCCTCCTGTATTTTCTAGAGTTTGTTGCGAGTATGGGATGCTAACATACTCCTATATTCGCATTCATACTACAGTCGAAAGCTAAACACAATAAGTACTAATGTTTTCGACCTATAGGTTGATTTTAGCTCAATTTTGAACATTCCAAATTTATCAGCCTGATGATGATGGAAACATCGAAACATTACAATTTTAACGGATTGACCCAATGGTGTTTTGCGAGAGAAAGGAATTTCCCTTCTTAAACCTTGGTACACTCGGGGGCCGGCACGAGCAGCGAATAGAAAAGTTACACAAAGCATAAGGAAAATAATAAATCATCTATGTTTCACAAGCTTTCAGGCGTCAGCAAAATTGTAAATACTTTTAAATACTGAACCTTATCTCACTTCAGAGTTGCCGATTTAAATCGTAATCAGCAGTGTACAACAGGAAAATTCTACCTAACTAATAATTTTGTCTCGGACAATTTGGACCAGGGAGACCATTTATAGCTTTGAAGGACTTCCGGTGTCATGAGCCCCTGCATGGAAGAAACTGAACTTTTTAACACTGAAGGCTCACAGCATATGTTGGAACTGATGCAGTAACAGCCGAATTCTATCGTTGGGGTATGAAATTCTGTGATGGAAAATTATGCGTACCTGATCTTCTTGTGGGTTGCTGTTTGATGTATGATGACTTTGTTAACTAGGCCCTGAATATTCAATTTTCATAGAAAGCGTAAATGCATGTACATTGCTTCATTCAACAAGTTATCGATCAAATTACAGTGCATTGATCCTGTACACAAAATGTGGGAGACAAGCACACAAATATCAGCGCAGAGATAAAATATAGCATCGAGAATGCAGAACAACGATAAAGAAGAGAAAAAATTAACTAGTGTTAACAGGAAGCGTGGCCAACATCCGGGACTTCAACGGGCAGTTATTAGGTGCTGTCTCGGACCCAACCATTGCTCTCAGCTTTGACACGGTGAGGTATGATGCTCTTATTTGATCATACCTTACTTTCGTTCTGTACTAATTATATATTTCGGTCTTGTGTTTTAACTTTGAGTTCTTGCTCTTAGTATTAGGGACATTAATTCAAGTAACTAGGAGCACATCTCACGAGACGTCGCTATGCAATCCAAAGTGCGGAGGGCTGCTGCACTCTACGCTCACCGGACGCACCCGTCTCAAGCGTTGAGTGCAAAGCTTGTTAACTTGCCGACAAGCATGAGGCCAATATGTTGCGCAGTTGTGACTCATTGCCTTCTTTTGCTTGAGCACCAGACTGCTAATTAGACCAGAGACGTAAGACTGGTATTATTGTCCCTACAATTACACACTGCTCATCAGGGCAAGCCAGCGTATCAAGACTACCGCCCTCAAACCAGGGAAACATGTTTAAATAAACAAAGTCCACTTCACTAGGGTCCACCAGCTCGCGTGCGTGGCAAGATGCTATCGCCCCTGCTTATGGAACATGCGCGCTGTGTGGACAACCTACACCGCCTTCGTTGCAATACACTTCTTATTTTTTCCAGAGGTCGCCTGAAAACAAACTCGTGCACTCAAATCTCACGTGATGCTCGAGACAAATGATAGGGAGCGAAGCCTCTGTGACGGGGATCACACTCTTCCTGATCCTCCCACCTTGGCAAACGTGATCGCCTTTGTGTGCACAAAGTGCGTAACCAGTTTGTTTAGTTCTTCACAATCGATCAAAAGCATGTCTCGTAATTTACACCGACACTTATGATCGATCGTCTGGGTTTGACCAGGCCGGCTCCATATCTGTTGTGCGGGCATTTCGATTAACACCTGAGCTCGTACGTCAGTTTCAGGGAGAGGAAAAATTTAGCCTCTTGAACATAATTTATTATTGCTTATAATTGGGGCCTTCACCAGTATTGAGGTGCGTGCTCAATGTCATCCATTTCCATTGCTGCCATACATAATTCACGAAGGGAAAACTAAAAAGTATTATTACTATTTAATATTTAATATTTACTTTTTCATCTTATGAAATATCAAATACCATTAAAAAGACTGCAACATTTTATTTGAAGTTCCATAACCAGTAATGAATTAATATTTGCACTTGAAGCAAAAATTTTATCTCACATGATACTTTTTTATCGTAGCAATAACCCTTTGAAAAAATCTAAGCATTTCGTATGGTCACTTTCTACATGCTTCGAGGCACAATTTCCGCACCTCAATGAAGAAACAAACACGTCAATTCGAAATCAATTCAATAAATGAGAGAGAAAGTGCATGAATGATGTAAAACACGAGAACATACCGTGAAGGTTGTACCACCCCTTGAGAAATAGCTCAAACGATCAAGAATTGTCATTAAAACAACTCCAACAAACCGATAAAAATCTGATGAGCTGTCTATGCTTTCAAATAAGTTCGAGCTCCCTCCGCGTAGTCCATATTCGGCGCTGCTGTTCCACCCTACAGCGATGCCCATATCAAGACATAATGTCTGGGCAATGCCATCAAGAGTCCCAGGGACATTACCATTAAAAATGAAATCCGCTTGTGAAATAAGCACTGATTTCTCTATAAGGAGAGATATCGATCTTGAAAAAAGATATTGTGCCGTCGGAGCGTTCCAGTATCATTGTAAGACGAAGGTATTTACAGTGAACTTTAACTGAAGCAAAATGAGATATGAAAACCAACCTCACACAATGTTCGAATGCTTCTTACTAAAATACAAGATCCAGTCTAACTAGGAGTACAATATATTATTTAGGTACATATGTGCTCGAAAGCTCTAGGAAACTGGACGTATTCCGTGTCAAATCCTTTGGAGAATATAAGAAATGGCGAGTATCACACAATTTTGTATCGTACACACTTTGGATTTTCATGTTATGAACGTGACGAAATGAAAGATAACGAAACAAACTGTTGGAATTTAGAGATACGGAACTATTTTTGTGTTTGGAATGTTTTTATCCCAGGCTCAAGACAAGAAATTGTAAGTTTGGTCAAATGATACCGTGTCTAACTGGATTTGGAATCTAACGATCAAAAATGGGCAGAGGAGTTAATTTAGAAATATTTTGCAGCCAAGCTTTTTATTAGTTAAAAAATGATAATCAATCGGACTTTAAATACCGTAAAGTACAGTACTCTGTAGTGTACTCTCTGTACAGCTTGAATGCATCAAAACGCTTTCCGAGTTGCATTTTATGCATAGATAATTCAATCAACCCTAGACAATCGCTGAGCATGCATCTTGGCATAGGAAGTATGAATATTTTAAAAGCCAATCTAACATGCGAAGCTTTCACTTAAAGAGTACCCTAACTAAAAAACAGGGCTTATAATTGTACCGTTGGCACGGGACCGTAATTGTACTTTTACGTGTGAGATTACACAGTCCACAGCACTGTATGGCCCAAGTGAAAGGTGGGGGCCACACCTGAGGGTGGGCCACATCTTGTATTGGCTGGAGTGGGAGGCAGTTAGAGGCAGGACTGGGGGTAGGCCACGTTTTCATGTATTCAACTTACAATTACCAGTGAATCAAAATAATGGTAGAAGGAGAGAATATGGACTTACCTGTCAGAAGCTTGTCCCAAAACTGAGGCCCAGAAGTGTACCGTATATGTATTTCCACACACTCAGATGAGTCATTTTCCAGTCGTGGCACACCGACTATAAGTCTACGGTAATTCATCCGGAAATTCAACGTTCTCTGTTAAATTATTAATCGTACATTTTCACTGCTAATAAAAACATTTGTATACAAAGTATAACTACGAAGATTTAAGCGTCTCTATATCAAGTAGCATCTAATTAGAAAACCTTTCATTGCAGGTTCGCTTGTTAGTATGGCTTTGGTTACACACGTGTAGCATGTATTAACATTCGACTACCTCAGTACTAATTCATAACATCAATCAATTCAGCTGAAATTAGACTTTATTGCGAAGAGTTAGCTGAAAACACTTAGTCTGCACGAGATCACAATGCCGCGCACGCCTTTACTCATCGCTTGCCATGCAGCACTGAGCTGACGGGGAAAGTTGACACACCCATGTGTGTTATGATTGCCTGGTGTGTACAACAACTCATAATTAGTTCCTTTACGGAGTTGAGCTAGGCTCAGTTTAGTTATCATGTCATTGACGAAGTTAAATGAGCTATAGCAATCAATTTTTGACTTATATTTGTAGAAATAGGGTGCATAGTTTAAATACGTGTACAACACATTATTTCAGTAGGAAGCCTGAGTTTCGGCAGTAAAATTACAAAAAGCAAAAGACTCTGATTCGTTTTACATTTGTGATAATAATATTAATCGGAAACTATTTCTGATCCACCGAACAGCAATAGAATAATAATAACAATTCAACGTGCCATTAAGTTCACAGTCATTTTGAAAGTAGTATTCATGTTAATGACAATGGTAATATCAATGAGTTATGTCAGTGACAGTAGTATTATTAACGGCAATACATCAAGGCACTCCTGTCTCATGCCATGTTGCTCATAAACTCAGGAGGAGTCTATTAAATATCGCATTCACTCAGCCTTAGGGAGCTGAAAGTTGACCACATTTGTGTCTATTGTTTCTAATGTTTCGATTATTCAAATTGCAAACAAAAGAGGGGCTGATCAATGTGAAGAACTTCTGTGTAGCCTTCAATATATCTGCGAGATTAATAGCCATGTCGATGGCAGGAGTAGAAATTTACTGTGTTGTTCAATTTAGCGAGATTGCTGCACTTGGAAATGCGCCGTGGCTCACAAGTACTGTACATGACACCTGTCCTAAGAAATAATCCAAAGTCAATTTATTGATCCCGGAATTAAATCGTTGCATTTCTGGTCACCTGGTGATTTTGACGTAACAAATACAATCGAAGCAATCAAATTCAAGTTGAATGCGTCCCTAATTACGTGAAATGACACGTCGAAAGATATCAAAGCTCGGATGAGGAGTGTGTTTGTGCGTCGGCGACACGGGACACCGTGCACTTCGTCAAGCTTATCTCTGTTGAAATTCGCAGAATAACTAGCCGAGCTTTCCTCATTACAGCATTTAGCTGTGTTTTCTGATGCAATACAAGACAAAAAGCCTTCCTTCTTTCCTCATTCGTGAACAGAATAATAAATAACTATAACTTATTCCGGATTTGTCAATCGATAAGAGAGATAATAGTCGTATCTGTAAAAGAAAACGAGTCGAGATAAAATATTCTCTGTCCAGAACAATGATGTATATTCCTGGCTGTTCCTTAAGGCACGATTTTCCAACAATATTTTAAAGCAAAGACCTATCCAGCGGACACTCGCTCAGGCCATTGCCTTATCAGTCCAATGGTCAATTTCTTTCAACATTCATCCGGCCGTTCTCAATGCTAATCGCTGATAATAAATTTCTCAAGCTTTCCGTAAAATCTGGGAAAATATTACAGCGTTCACGAGCCCGTTTGCACTGTTAAAGAGCCGTAAATTATCACATATTTGTATGCCAATTAGCAATCCATTAGTCCATCCATCGCTTCTTATCAGCGCATCGACAAAAAGTGGCGGTTCCTCGGCCTGTATCGGCTCGAACGGTCTTTGTCTGGTTGCTCATCTGCGCCCCGACGTGGGACCTTCTTCACGTGACCGGGCCCTATCAACAATAGCACAAAACCCGCCGCACAAATTGCTGAGAATCAGTCAAGTTTTGAAGGCATAATTAGCGAGCAGATCATCTTTGCTGAGTTCATGAGCATTGGAGCTCTTGGAGGTGCCTGTCTTCCACAAATGTATTATGAAAATGAACGCTTCGTCGTCCTTTGCACAGCTGGTGAACTTTGCACGTTTGACAAAGAAGTTATGCTAGTGAATATAAATTTTCCAAGACCAGATAAGCGAAAAAATGTTTCCCGGGCAATGTTTATGATCTACAGGTTATGTTAGGCAAATTAACTGCGATAGAGAGTGGCGATACTGTAAAGCGTGCGCAATTAAAGCATGACTATGTTTAACGATTTTCGGCATAATTCATTATCGTGAGAACTTTAATGTACGCCATTTGGTGAGGTCGTTTACCTAGTTAGTGAGCATCATTGGACAGAATAATGAACCTATACTAAGACGTCGAGAGCAGAAACCAACGGTGCTCAAACTCACCCAAATGAGCTCGCGTTCGTCACGTCGAAGCAGTGAAATTTAACCCCACCAGTTTATTCAATAGCATTATTTTTTCTAGGACCTTACGCAAGTCCATGCTTTCACAGCACTGTGACGCCAGCGCCATTTGGGAGAAGGAACGCTGCTCGGTTGCATGCTTACTTCAGACGCGCTCCATCATCATTTGCACCTTCCTTGGTCCTACATCTGCACACCTTGATGGATTTTCCTCCTGATGGATATTACATGTGATGGATATTGCACTTAATGAGTCCGGCTCGTGAAGTTAGAGTTCGATCTCCTTCCCGTGCAACGTTAGATCGAACCTTTGATTTCGTCGCCTCATTTCCTAATTGACGGATCCTTGAGAGATCGACTGATCACTGACGGTGATCATCACCAGACTGCATGGACCTCACATCAGATGCGCCGCACGAACTGTGCACAATATTTTCCCGACTCTCCCCATACCTTACTTCGTAACCAACTTTTATTGTCGGAGTAATACTGAATAGTTCAGCATCGAAGTAGGATATTCATATTTTTATTCATTCACATACTTTAATTGGTGATAAAGCGTATTATTAGCCTTAGAGTATCATAGTATATATGTGAATTAGTTTATTTTCTATAGGGAAAAGTTATCAGGCATTTTTCCGAAAATATTCTCTGACAAACTCGTATGAGTACCTCAACTCGTGCATTTTTGGTGTAGGGTCACACGATTAGCCCACTCCACGCTGTGGACTCAGAGATAAAAGCACCGTGCCAAATAAATCGATCGCCAGTTATTCCACCTTTTAGAATAATGGTATATTTTGTAGCTACATTCCCCGCTGATTGACACTGCCGGGTGTGAATCAGAAGCAACAATCATGTGATAGAAAATGAACCATTTAGAATTGGCGATCTGAGCAGCTGTGTGGCAAGGAATTAAAAGTCCTAAAACAAACAAATAATTGATTTCTTATAACCATCCGAAAGAACCTCCCTCATTTATTACGAACTCAGCTGCTACATCAACACACGAATTCACACACAACCTCGCTGATCATACGAGACGCGCTCAAGCTCCAGAATTAACAGCTCTGCCGCGCTCGGGCGAGTTCACAAAAAATCTCACACTGATCACAAATTAATTACAAGGCCTCGATATTGTTGCCGTCGTCACCGGAGCTTGCACTCATTGAGGGAGCCCCTCGTGCGGCAGGGACCCGTTCGGGGCCTGCCCCCGCCTGGCTGACATGAAGCTCAGGCAGAGGGATCAGGAAGGCGCGAGCTCGTCCATCAACATTTCACGTTCTGTCATGAATCTATAGATCATGTCACTGTAAGAGTTTAAAGTTCGTGTTCTTCTACAAACTTGAAGTTTGAGTTCTTTGATGAGCTCATTCATTCAGGCGTTTGGTTCATGTTCTTTGCAGAACTTTGAGTAGCAGCCGGTCCCTCAGCAGATGTTGGCACAAGGCTGATCAAGCGTCGCAGTTGGCCGATTAAAAAATCCTCATGTGTGAAATGTACCTCATGAAGTTGTCCAATGTACACATTGACCTATATTCTGGCGACAACACTAGCATGTTGTGCGCTGAAGGTAACAAAACGAGTAATTTTCTTTGTCGCCCATAGGTAGCTCATACAATGAACAGCAAAGCGGAAAGTCTCATTTTACTATTTGGAATCCTACTTTACCCTGAGCTGAAGAGCAGTTAAAATATTCAGATTCAATTTATAAGCTAGTTGTCTACCTAAACATCTCGACTGATGGTAATAGATTTGAGCTCTCAAGCTCATTGCGCAGTGACCAACATTCCAATGTAAACGTTAACGTACCCGTGTCGTATTAAAATGTTTCCCGGGAGGTCAACATTCCCGATGCGGCGATCAGGTCGTTTCTTTGAGCAGAAGAACTTCTTCTGTGCAACGTGGGCTGGAGAGTGGCGCATGCGAGAGTCTCTAAGACAGATTACTTTTCTTAAACTCAGATGAGGCCTCTTTATTAAGAAGGAGCTTTTAACTGGAGAGGGCGGTGCCGGTGGCGCGCGTGCGTGAGGCCGCACGGTAACTCACGGTTCAATATCTTGCCAAGAGCGCGATAATCTGTGGACGACCACGACGCGTCGCTGCGGTGGTGCGCTTCCTGGCGCTCATTGAGCTCCTCGACCTCTGGAACTCAACGTGATTTAATTAGACGTTGATTCATTCCCGCTCGTAGGTCTCATGAAACACGTCTGAACGATTTTCACGATACACGACGGAGGATCCGCGTACTGGGAGCGTGAGTGTTCTAATCAGCTTAGGATAGCCTAAAGTCCTCTTATGTATCGCGAACAATGTGAACTTCTTTCAACCAACTGAGCTCAATCTGCTTTGGCTTAGGGCTGTTCGGGGTGAGATTCGACAATGAACTATCTCTGCAAATGTAAGTTTTCAGATATTTTGTAAGTTTTTCGACTAGTTAAAGTTTATTTTTGTTTTCCACCTCAACTTAGAGAAACAGGAATACACATGTAGTATCACAAGCTGTAATTATGTTCATCGCATAAGTTTTACTATCTGATAATAGAGACGCATTTAGGATGTTGTTTCTTGTATCATATGGAGCGGACATTTTTCTGTAAAAATTATGAGCCAGTTGTAAGATTAAGAGTTGCAGTTATTCAAAAGTCACAAAATTGGAGTTATTTCATCGCAGGCCCGTTGGCGCTACAATGAAGCAACATACAATCGTTGCTGTACAAGTGAAACAAAAGTGTAACTTCTGAAGAAACAGCGAATTGAAGAGTAAAAGGATACGACAAAATACATTAATACAATTACGGTAAGCAGGGCAATAAGTCACACGGGGCACATTGTGACAGTGCACCGTTTCAATTTCCGTTGGTGATTTTAGTTTTACTCATTACATCTTTGTGCGCACTACGAGCTACTTTCCTTTGTGTCCGAACTACCTTCGCGCGCGGAGATGTAATAAGTAGCGTCAACATCATGAACGGAAAAGAAGCGGTGCGCTGTCACAAGGTGCGAGTCGTGACTTCTTGCCCGGCTTACCCCGCTCGCACTGAGGCTCTTGATTCAAATCAGCACCGCCGTAGAAACTCGTGGAATCAGCACGCAACCTAATTAAGCCTACATATGTAGCTGACCAAGCAGTTATTTCCATTCAAACGTCTAAAATTATCACGCACTGCTAAGAAATGGTGTACTGGGTCTCTTCCTCTGGCAACCGAGCTTATTTCTACAAGTTGGCCTAAAAAATTTTTGTTCTAGTATTTCACTGGAATACTTGGCCGAACTATTTCGGTCAATAATATCTGTTGCGGTTGAGGCCAATACCACCAACAGTACAACACTAGCTTTGCATGTAGGTCGATTATTGCTATAACCTGTACCGGTGATCGTCAAGTAAATAAAACTGTTCGTGTTCGTATGGGGTTCTCACTTATCATCAGCTTGAAAATATTATGTCTAAATTAGATTAGGTATTAAATTAACTGTTTATTTGAAAAACAGAACAAGTACTCTAAATTCATTAATTGCGAACAGGGTAGTTAGACGACATTGGTAGAAAACTGGAAAAGGAACCAAAGAAATTCTTTCGTTCGCAAGATGTGTCCTTGTGTTCTTCATCCGTCATCGTGTCGAGGCTGACTCACGCAAATGCAGAGCAACAGTTATCTTGTGCAGGTCCGCTAAAAAGTGGCCCCTGGTATAGTCATAGAGGCCCTGATAGCTAAGATACTAAATAAATGGTATCTTAGCTACCAGGGCTATGAGGGGCTGCTATTTTGCTTTTTTAGTACACCTGCTGCATACCATTGCGCGCTGTGTTAATTAGCAGGACCGACTCATTGATACGGACCAGTATCAAGAATCAGTTATATCTATTGACAACTCATGGGTCCTGCGATTTACAACTGGAGTAGGCTAAGACCAGTGAATTTTTTATTATAATTCAGTACAAAGATGCGGCGTTCTCACCGGTACTTTAATTTATGACAAGAGCGCGATAAAAATATTATCTATTAGATGACAGACGCAATGCACCCTATTGTACGATTAACCGTATCTCCAGTTCAAACAGAGGTATTTTAAGCTTGTGTTTCTCAAAGTATTTGAAATTTTATTACGCATAAAAATTACATCTGGATTATAATTTACTGGTATCTTATTTAATAGAATAAGGGATGCCCAGGATCCATATTGTAGGTTAAGA
>VOMN01027993.1:0-24619 GCA_014899125.1 Orchestia grillus | reverse complement strand
GGCCTTTCTGACATGGTTGAACCTGAGTCGGCATAGCCCCGGAAGTCATCAAGGCGCTCAAGCCTCCTCCCCACGACAAGGGCAAGATGCACAGAGGAGGAAATACACTTTGTACTTACGTAACGAAATCAACGAGTGAGGTACAAAAATCAGGTCCCTTGATCAGCTACAGCTACGCTCCAAACAATCCACAAGACTGGGAAAAAATTCCTTAGATCTCGTGCATATGATCTGTTCATTGCTCTAAACCTAAGACCCAAAACTCATTTTTCTAAATGCAATCAAATATAAAAGTACTAGCGCTACAGAATTAGATTAAAAATTTGCCCCTGTGGCCAGGCATCCAGTACGCACTCGGTGAATTAACAAATGAAGGGAAGGAGTGTTGCTTATAAAGTGGTATGGAAGCAACAAATCTCCCTTGGACGCCTTTATATTCATAGTTACTCTAAACGCTAGCGAAAGTCACACAAAAACTTGATCAATTCACAATAATGCAAAAACGCAAAATCCTTACAATTCCTTTTTTTTTGAAAAACCGTGTTTACACGTTAAACGACAACCAGGGTCTAATAAAATAATGCGTAGCGAGAATGTAAATCGACACGTTCACGAAGCGAGAACGAGTCATCTTTCCACGACGTCCACACTTTTGACCCTTTTTGGAGCGCGGTCTTGCCGGAGAAGATGCGGATCGTTGACAGCTTTTTGAGTGATATCCGTGCATACAGCAAGCCCTTCCATGACAGCGTCAACAGCGCCACGGTCCAGTGGGCTCACCACGCCGTTCAAGCGCGGCTCAGCTGAGGAGGTTGAGACGCAGGAGTCAGAATCAGACGATGTGTCTGAGTCGCTCAAATCGAAAGCTGGCCGAGCGCGACGTGTAACTTTGACTTTGTTCGTTGTCTTTGGTCTTCTGCACGAGTAAAAATAAAATTGTAATAAAAATATTGTAGTAAATTGTAATAAAAGTAAGAATAGAGTCACTTTCGAATATTAATACGAGTTTTTGAAGTAAAGTAACAATGATTTTGTGATTGAGTCAATCTAAACTAAACACTAAGTTTTGATAATAGATCATGTATACTTTGAATTGGTCAAAATGACTGAACAAAATATTGAATATTTGTTTAATTACACAAGGTAATCATTCAAATGACAACAAATCTTAGCTTCACGAGGCCAATCGACGTGAGATCAAATTAATTAAATACAGCGACATTATGAGGTATGCCGACATGTCGCCTAAATTTGTTTTCGGCCACTCAATTTGACGAGAGATAAAAATAAGTTTTCCACATGGTACTGATGATATGATAGCGTGTAAAACCAATTTACAACTATAACATATTTTGTTAACTCGATGGCGCATCACTAGAAGTAGCGCAGACCATGTTGCCGTGGCACTATACTACAGCTACACGAAAGGACGTTCCCGCTGATAAGTGTACAAGCGACACTGATTTAATCACTTCCTATTATTATTCATACAGACCATTGACATCAAATTGGTTGTCTCCCATAAAGGGCGCCAGATCGGTTCCAGCAAACAACCGTTCTACAGTCGTCCCCGTCATTTCTACAGTTGTAAATTAAGCGGTATTAACTAGAGCGAGCATTGAATAGCACAGAAAATATTTTTTTCATGAGAAGTAAACAGGAAGATAAAGTGACTCCGTGTTGGAACCGATCTAGCGCTCTACGATAACGACTACTGAAATGAGAAGCAATGTCACATAATGAGCCGTATGAGCAAGATAGGCGTCAACTGCAGTTAGATGTGAATGTGAGACATTTTGTTACATAGAATGTACGTGGAAGACAACCAACCCTTCAGTGATCAGTTCTACAACACTTATGTACACTTCAAAAACCCACGGCAACATCACATAACTTGGATCTTTACAACACTGGAATCCAATTAACATTTTACCTCATTTCTGATTCTAGTACATGCGCTCAATGACTCACGAAACATTCACACCATTTAGCATTTCTCATTCAGTTCAAGACGCGAAGGCTTCTCTATAGCACCTTTAGTATAATTAAACAAAATGCTGTACCACTGTCCATGAACGCCTATAGCTTTATCAGTACATACTTAAACAAAGCACGAATAAAATTCCATTTCTGACACAGAAATTCATCAACAATGAAGAGTATCAAAAGGACGAGTTACTAAGAATGCTACTCATCGCTAAATGAAAGACCATCGAAAAGAATTGAGTCAACCAAAATTATCATAAATTTCAAGATTTATTTTTTCTACGAAGAAGAAAATTATTACCGTGTGCACCCTGCATATACGTGCCCAGAGTAACACCTGAATTAAGTACATCAAATAATTGGATGCACTGTTTACGTAACTTCATTAGATACGCTACTGCTGCTATTTGATAAGTATTTCTGTGCTTAATGGCACTTTTTGGCTTAATTTGAAAAGTGCCCAATGACGTAGAACGGTCGTTTCGGTTCTCTTCATTCTTGATAACATATTCAAGGTAAAAAAATGTTTACGAGCTCGCACATTCATAAGGACGTAACTTTCAGACTACACAATCAAGAAGTACACTAGAACGCTTCCCAAAAACCTCCGAAAGTACACCATGGCAATCTATAACTGACGAACCTCGACGATTTTCCCAGCAAACTAAACCTACTCCAGAGAACTGTGACGAAATAAATAGAGAGTAGCCATGGTTACCCTTTAGGTGGTGGCCGCTTCCTTGGATTACTGGGAGAAGACAAGAAGCGTCTGGACGGAACATTCGAGTCTACAGGGGCGGCAGTGTGCTGGGAAGGCGCCACGTAATCCTCCATCTCCTCGTGGTGCCTGACCCTCGACAGGAGGCGCAGAGTGAGGCAGTCCATCGCCATGTCTCCCGGCTGTGTTAATATTGGCTCCACGTTGTAGGTGTTCGCCTGCAGAGCACAAACCCAGTAAACTTACATCACAGTCTTGACACATAGCATCAACTCGGAGAAAACTACACGGCCGACATCCAATTGTCTATGGAATCAGTAAGAAACTTGCATCACTCGGGGTGTAATATGATTACTCTGGGAGGTACTGATATTATGAACCAACATATCTTAGACGGAAACAGATTTCACCAGGGGTGGAATATTCGTCTCATCTTAAGTTTTTCCTCCATTATGGGAGAACATTGTAGGAATATACGAATTATTTGCCATCTCTTTTCGGCTGGAAACTGAGCTTCACGAAGATAATTATAATCGTGTTTTTGTCATTCACTATAAATTTTGTATTATTATGTCATGGGTTCATTAAATAGACAAAGTATGCTAGGTTGGAGCATGGCCAGAGAAGCGAAAGCCATTTCCATCAAAGCTACCTCTCGGCACCTTTACAATGAGGAATCTCAATCTTCTTTACCACACAATGCGCGTAACAAAGAATAAAAGATTTTCTCTAACTCACCGCGGAAGGTGCAGTGGCATCAGGCTGTGTACAACACAAAGGGTGTCTATTTTTATTCATCGGTGTTTTAAATTCTTCCTCTCGGACATTGCATTCTGTAAGGACCAAATTATCGCTATCTGTCGGTGTTGCTGGCTTAGAACTATTGGCATAGAGAAGGAACTTCACACAAGCAATATATTTTAACGCAATCGACATAAAATCTCAAGTTGTAGACTGAGAGTGGCATCGTCCAATCATCTCACAACGTCAGTGAGAATATCTTCAGAAATTATACCACGCTTCATTCTAGGACAAATTCCTAGCTACAGCTATAATAACACTAGATTTACAATGAATTTAACTTTGTAATACAATGTCAAAATCATACGCCTTCAACAAAGTTCGTAAAATATAACTTATATTTCACTGTGAATCATGGAACCAAAAGTAACCTGTATTGAGGGAATAGTTGGACCGTATGTCGACCCTGCTTCTCATTCATGAAGGAAATCATGGAGTTGACCACTACCTTGAGATTGTCGCAATCAACAGAACAAATGGGAGGTAGATTGTCGCAATCAACAGAACAAATGGGAGGTAAATTGTCGCAATCAACAGAACAAATGGGAGAGGTCCTACCAGACTATTCGCAACTCACCAGCATGAGGGATGACAAGAACATTCTGGAGACTTCGTTCCTCTGCATGCCCGCAACAACATTTCTGAATGGTATGCACTCCTCTGATTCATTGGTAGTAAAACACCGCAATATCTGCAAGCAAATTAATTAATTAATTAAACGCATTCCTATCTGCCTAAAGTAGTAAATTAAAACATTCATAAAAATTACGACCCAATTACGGTAAAAACATTTCTCAGGAACAAGAATAACATGACAACTTAAAGAACAAGAACAGATATTTCAAGAACCACAAAAACATATAGCATTTATATTTGAACTGCGCAAATATAGCATTTATATTTGAACCGCGCAAATATAGCACTTATATTTGAACCGCGCAACTTAGGTACGTTCGACAACGCGCAAGAGAATGGAACCCTTCTCAAAATACAGGCGCATGCAAGAGCACAGTACCTGGTCGCCGTAGCCGTGAATGTCGAAGGCCTGCCGCGCCTCCTCCACCGCAAGAATAGGCAAAATCTTGGTTCTCCATCTGTTCACGCGGCGAGTGAGGTCGCTCGAAGCGATGTAGTCCTGAACGTGGCAACAAATCCTTGAATAACCACGACTCAGTGCTCAGAAAATGGCATTAAAATGAGAGGTGTAGAACGGGGCAACAGACGCATGAATAAATCGACTCGGTGTTCGACCGCATCCACAACTCGAGGAATTTTAATTGTACACCTAGTGGACAACTTCCTTATCAATTAAATACAAGATAAAATAATTTTTTTAGATGCCTTGCTTTGGTGACAAATGCGAGCAGTCAAGCGTCAAAAGCGCGCATTTATAATGCACATTTACTCTATTATTGGACGCTGAAATATGTCTCGTTTATGACTTGAAAATTTCTATGCCTCAACTGAGCACAGCTTCCAATTTTTCATAATACTACAAACTTATACAAAGAGCTACCCCTGCTTAGGAGAAGTACAACTGCGAAGACGATACAACTGGGAACATCGGAAATTATTTTTGAAGAGCGCTCGTCGCGTTACTAGGCAGTAATCCACTTGACTAAGTAGCTATCAGAAATTACTCATCTGTTTGATAACTAAAAATCTATCATATGAAAAAGAGATAAAATGAAAAGTCCTTTCAAAACGTTATTCTAATATTGACCCCCACGAACTTCAAAGTACAAGGATTATTTTAATTTTTTTTAAAGCCCATCACCTTCAACTAAATCGTTATAAATGCAATTTTTATTACTTTTTAAATTCAAAGGTAACTCTGGCAGATTGTACGTCTCACGTTACGGGTACGAAGGCACTCACCTGGGCATGAATGATGTACTCGGCGACTTTTTGCTGCACTAGCGCCTCGTACTCTCCGTCAGCCTCGTAGTGGAGCGTGTCGTTCAGAGACGCTGGGGGAGCGCTGCCCCTCCTCGCACCGCCTCCCTCGTCCTCCAGCAGCCCAGAGTGCGGGTCTGGCAAATCAAACGCAACGCCGGGACCATGATCTCCGTCGTCGGCGTCGTCCCCCGCATCGTCTGACACGTAATAACATTAAGGGTCAGGTCAATTCTTCCAGAAATATCAAATTCATGCTAACTTATGATTTGGGCAAATATCCCACGAATTAAAAACCTGCCTTTATTTAATGGTTTTTGAACATTATTCCATTTCAACTAATAGCAACGAGCAGAAAATACAAAACACGCGTGGCGCGAGACACAGTACACACCAGCAAACCCAGCTTCAGCTTCGCAAGCCAAGTCCTCGTCTAGCTGCGGCTGCTGCAGGTCGTCCACCACGGCCTCCGCCAGCGCGGTGCATGCGCGGCCTTGACGTAGGAGCTCCGCCCGCGTCGCTTCTTCTTCCAAGATCTGAGAGTGAGGGCAACACACATCAGTTATGGCACATGTCATATAGTTATGACCAATATAATTAGGTAAGCGTGTACCTGTCGTAGCCTCATCATATTCGTTTAACGTCCGTGTTTTCTCCATTCTATGGGGCTGTGGTATTCCTCCACAACTTCTTCCCCTACCAGTTCCTCACTGATGTGAAGCACCCACCTATTTTCTCCTATCCTATCCTTCCACCTCTTCTTCTATGTTCCCTTAGGCTTCTGACCATCGCCTCCTCCTCAGAACAACCTCCATCTCTTCCAAGCTACATCTCGCCACTTCCCACTGTGCACTCCTTCCTCCCCCCAGCAATGTGTCTCATCATCGTCCGGTCGCAACTCTGCATGACATTTGCTATCCGGTCTGTCACAGCCTACGTTTCCGCTCTGTAGAGAAGGACAGACGGGATGCATGCTTCATACACTCTCCCTCTGGTAACACTTGGCATGGCGCAATTTATTAACAATGTAGAGTTCTTTCACTTCAGCCAAATAGCTGCTACCTGTGCTCTAACTGCTCTTCCTACTCCTCCCCCACAATCAAAAATGTTACCAAGGTAACAAAACAATTGTACCCTGTTTGAACTCCCTCCATTCCCCTCCATATTGTCTTCGTCCATTTGCTTCGGAGCTCCAGCCTGGAATATCGGAGAGATAAGTTTTTTGGTCCAGCACTCTCTCCTCAGACAAGAGCTACTCTGGTGGCAGCATTTATGAATAAACTCCACTGTTACGTGAATAAATATAATTTGATAGTTCTGAAGTTTTCATCGTGACGGAGTGGGCTAAAAGCGAGAAGCTGCAGCTTTGAACGTGCTTGCAAGGGCTGTGATGCCCCTGGTTCGAATTTCGTGACGCTGACTGGTTTCTCTAATGTCAATATAAGTTCATATCAAGGCACTGAATTTCAATATTTATGGTAGCGTGCTTTCGAATGGTCCAGACACGTCTTTATTATATGCTCTGAGTAGGGATTGAAGAAAACGACTTCAAGACTTAAAAGTTAATTTAGAAATTATTTGGACAGTAATCTTTCAGTAGCTTCAGGAGTTGCACATCTAACTAAAGTTATCCCAATATCCACAACTGGAAAAATGACCAGTACGCAAGCGCCTCACGTAGTCGGCATAGTAGCTCTAGAGGAGCCGAGTCCGGCCCTGAATGCTGGATGGATTATACGAGTATGATACTGGTGTACGGCTGTCCGAGCTTTCTCGTGGTGCGGGAAACCAGATGGTTTTATTGGCGGTCCTCATCTGAGAAGCGTGTCATCCCAGGCTGCCCGCATGCAAGCGGCGTCGTAAATGAAACATTTTCTTTTCTAATGCAAGATTTTGCGGTCTCGTAATATCTGTTCTTGAAGCGCTCTGTGCTTTCGCCACAGGCTTGGGAAAGTTTATTGTTATGCGCTTCGTGAGGCCCACGCGTTGTAAACTGCTTCCCCGTATCGAGAGTGCACTGCTTGCGTAGCAACGGGAATTTCTGTTTCATGCATCTCTCTCCTTTCTTATCACAGAAAGATGCATAGCATTTTTCTTGCGCCCCAATTTCCTTTTTAGGTTCATTCCGCGAAGTGCCGGGCTGGCGTCCCACCTAGCTGAAACTGACTGCTATCTCTGTTTAACTCGCATTCTGGGAGCCGTGTGAAGGTGCAACATCTCGCGTCTCTGGCTCAATGTTGTCAGTGTGATGTCTTGCCTAATTATATTTTCGTTTAGGCGATGTTGACGTTCTCTATCGGCTGTGGCGATCACAAAATACGCGTACGTATTGCGCGAACTGATGACGTCAGTGACTTAATATTTCGATGTGTTCTCGACTGCGGTGGTTGATGAGTTTTCCTAGAAGCGTGTTGATGGTGTCCGGTAATCCGTCATCCCGCGTGTGGTCGAAAGTGGATCAGTGGTTCCCCACTATGGTAGACCGTTGGCACGGTTGTCCAGTCGACGTCGCCACCCAAGTTGACCTCGCCCTCTCCTGGCAGCCGCAGAGTGATGTCGTAGTTGGCGCTCGCCACGCACTCCACGATTTGATGGAGTATATTGCTAGGCTTTCGAGCCCTGATAGTTGGTCTCTGTCCAGAGATCTACCACCTTTTGGATTTAGCCCCCAGCGATTCCAGCGGACAAAAAATTAGGTCTCCTGGATTATAATTGATTCTGATGCTTCTCTTATACCAAGTAAAAACTCCTTTAGAGATCTCCCGCGATGGGACCTCGTCCTACAGGGGAGCTTTCGCCACCCGTTGTCATTGGCCTTGCTTCAGGAGCAGGGTTTTTACCCATACTTACGCTTTTTGACGGAACTTTACCTTCCGCGGCATAGTACAGCGAACCTCTTTCTGCACTCACGGTGTAAGAACAGAAAACTGACACTGAAACTTCCATATTTCCCTTTTTCGTAGCAGTTTCTTTTGATGTCCGGCACCTCATATGCCTACACAGAGAGACACTACAAGAATCCACGCGTTTGCGTTAGGCAAAGCCTAACTCAGACGATGACATGAATTCTTCTGTCGCCATCTCACGAGGTGAGTGTGCGACGTTCGTTATTTCCAGGGTTGTGGTAGCGTTACTGTTTATTCAGTTATCCATCTACTAGCATTCTGTAATGTTCTAGCTACATTTACCTCTGGCACGGTTGTTACATTCACCTCTGGCGCCCCTCTACTAGTACCACTCGCTTGGCTCGGGCCGGTGCTAGACAAAAGCAACCAGGAGACACTCGGAATCATGTAGAAAAATACATTCTATTGAGGAACAAAAGAATTCTTATTTCTCTACCACGTGGAAGAGTATCACCTGGACTATCCTTCCTCCTCCTCCTCCTTGGGCGCAAAAAAATTCTCGTGCTTGCGATTATGGGCTGAGTTATGCCAGACTTGCTGCCTTATATAGATTGCTGGTCCAATAGTTATTGACACTTCCAGAGCTAAAATTTCTGGAGAACAAAAATTCATGAGGATTAAAAATTTCTTGAGAAACTAGATTTCTCCATATTTGCAACACCTATTCATCCGGTTCCTCGACTACACACGCGTGCCTAAAGCACCCTTCAGGTATAAGAAGCAACCAGGTGACACTCTTCCTTTTAGTAAAAAATGAGGGACTATTTTGTTACTCAATAGACTACGTTTTACAGTATATAAGAAGTGACTAAAATATAGATTATGTTAGCGGGTGTCTCTACTCGTGTCGCCACGAGGTCAATTCGGCCCTGCTCAGCTAAATGAGAACAGCAATGATTTGAAGACGAGTTCAGGCTTGATACTCGTGTTCACGACCACCTCTTCATAGCGAGTGAGAGATATCGCCTCGTTTTTGAGTAGCCTATTTTTTTCGCACTGGCTGTTCTCTTTTACATTGTGTAGCAAAGATGCCATAGTATTATATCAATTCAGGAAACGAAAGTTTTTATATAACCGCAAAGAATTAACAAAAGTTCGTAGCACTTGAAGAACCTCAAAACATCACAAGAGGCGATACAGCCATGCTACACGAGGCGTAAATCTGTCTTTCCTTCACGGCATCTACTCATAGATAGTTTTGCTTTAAATTCCTGACCATGGTATTTCAGTAATTAACACCAATAGAAAGATAACCGAACAGGCAAGCAAGCTGTTGTTGAGAACATTGGAAGATGGTGTGCCCCTCACCTGGTCCCGCAGCGCAGGATGCAGATCTGCCTTGCTGCTCTGCATGTTGTTGTTGGCGAGGTCGGGGAGGTGCTTCAGCAAATGCTGGTCAATGGGCAGGAGTGGGACAGACTTTTGGTCGGCGCCTTTCTTGCGCTTTTTCGACCGGCTCTACACACACAGAGGAGAGTTCATGATCAGATAATGCCATGATAATCTTCACAGCATGAGTAGAAACTTTGAACGGTAGAAACTTGATATAAAAGAGAAATGAGCACCAACAACGAACATCATACGTACTCTAATACGTAGTAAGTCACTTGGCAAATAACAACACAAAATTTTTTAACCCAAACTCAAATGAAGGAAGCTAGCAAAATATATACATCTTGCATTGCACTCAACAGTTGGCAGTTAAAGTGACACTGAAAATAATAACAATGAATTAAATTCAAATTTGAGTACAAAATATCTCCCCAAAGTGAAATAAGGAAGATCAGAGGATGGGCTCACTCAAAAGCTCAGGGTCTGAACAGAAATCCTAGAAAGTATGAGGAAAAAGGTTCAAGTTTAAATCAAAGGGCAACAAGGAGTGATCATAATAATCAAGCAGGGAACGCTCGAATTCAACTAATTAGCCGTTGTAGTAGCACAAATTTTCTAGCGCTTCAGTGGCTTGGACTGAGTCGCGCCGCATTTCTCACAATTTAGAAGCTACTTCACCGTTGATATCAGAGTTGAATATTTTTTGTTTATAGGGGTAGACATATAATAAATAAAATTGAGCACAGCAGCAGCAGAAGCAATATTAAATTGTCTCACATGAAATGTCGCATTTGAAAATGAAAGGAAATAATAGTCGTGAAGTGTTCATTTTCATCAAAATATGATTGTTCCTTTTAGACCTTTGCCTAACGATTTTCTAAAGCATACATTGCATCTTCAAAAATTCATCTTTTTCACGAATAAACTGTTCCAATGCTTCAACTATACTTTCCTTATATAAAAATATTTTATCGTGAACAAACCGTTAGAGATGCAAGAACAAATAATAATCAGTGGGAGAGACATCACGAGAATTGAGAAGACGTGGCAAAATTCCATAATTTAGATTACGCATCATGTCGACCGTAGTTCTAGCGGGGTTGATTGGATCTTCAGTATTCACCAGTCTAGGATGCTTCTTAGTCAATTTTTCATGCATGCGATCAATGTCGACAATAAAATACTGCTCTTACAGTATTGCCTTCTGGCAAAATTGAAATACAAAGGATTCTCTTCACAGACCACCAAACAAAGACCATTAACTTTTACGGGTGCACTTTCTCTGATAGTGTTTAAGAGACTCTTTGTGTCTAACCGCTGCCCAGTTCTTTTGCTGAAGAGCATCCACTTCTCATCACATATAATGATTCGATTTAGAAATGGATTTCTTGGGAATCGAATAGTAGATGAAGAAATCTATTCTAAATACATTTCATGTGAGACAACCTAATGCATATTCTAGGTAACTAGCGCCTAAGAATCTTGTCTAGTACCAAAACACACAAACTTCATCACAAATTTTAGAAATTGCAGAGGTTTCGAAACTTTCTTGGGCTTAATATAACAGCAAGTAGACTATTTCTCTTCCTTTTTCATTTTAGCACTCTTCATATCTCCGAGTCTGTAAAGAACTCAAGCGTCCGATGGGGAACAAGGTCGGAGCGCGCTAATGTTGCGCAACTCGGAGAAGAATTTTAGCAATTTAGAGAGCAACCGAGCTCTGGAGTTTCACCTGCCTGCCTATTGGCGGTCGAGCGCCACACCCACGCTGAAACCCCAGTGGGCAGCAAACGTGGTGCGCTCGGCCGTATTCAGTCAACGTCAGTAGTATGCCAATCCACGTCAGTACTAAGTATTCCAATCCAAACTAACGGCATATGTTAAGAGGCTTGATTTAACATAGCTCATTAAGAATGTCCTATAGTGTCAGAAACGTCATTAACACCTTGGTATTAAAACAGATAGAGAGAACATTATTTTTAGAATTATTACACTACTGTCCTGGCCTCGTAGATGCGGGTAACACTCTATTCTGGCAGCTGAAAAATGGGCATTGAACATTTAACATGGCGCACTCGGAGCCGCACAAGGCGGTCATTGCAGTGAGGGTGGGAGGCGGAGTTCCACCAAATAGCTGCAGGCAACCTCTACTCGCCGGGTACGACACATGGCGAAGGCCTACTCATGAATAGTGGGTTTAACCGATTACAGTTTATTATTTTCTTCTGTATTTCATCGACACTGCCACACTTGCCGTACAACAGACTTCATAAATGGGCAATAACCCCTACAAGGGATTCCCGCGTTCTCTGGTCCGTCATCAAAGACAGCAGTGCGCTTGGCTACAGATTTCGCCCTCACACTACCTGCAACCCCCACGTGTCCAGGGACCCAGCATATCTGCACCTACTTGGAGTTTCGAGCTAATTGCAAGAGCCTCAAAGCGATTTCACTGACAGTTGGATGATTGTTATAACATACCTGAATTGCTTCCCTTACACTTTTTGAATCAGTAATCATAGTGAAGCTATTATACGGAACTGTTACTATCATGTCCAGTGCCTCAGACAAGGCATATAGTTCCGCCGAAATAAAACAGATGACTCCGGTAGTAGTCTCTCGGCAGACACTCGGTCGGCAGAAACTGCAGAACAGCCAACTGACGTAACAGTTTTCCAACCATCCCCACATATCGTGCGCTGTGAGCGTGCCGTTCCAAGACATAGGTCAAGGAAAAGATGATTCAGAGCCGTAGTTTGCGGCAGGTCTTTTTTTAGAAACTTTGGAAGGCACGAGAAGTTACACGAAGCAAATCAGAATAAGACAGAACATGAAGTAGAGAAGGCACGACATGAACTAGAGAAGACACGACACGAACTAGAGAAGACAGGACACGAACTGGAGAAGACAGGACACAAACTAGAGAAGACAGGACACGAACTAGAGAAGACAGAACACGAACTAAAGACAGGACCCACAAGAAAGAAGGCAACACGCCAAGCAGAGGGGAATCTCACAGGCGCGGCCTTGTGACAGGAGCAAGGCGGGGGCCGCCTGAGCCGACCAGCACGGATGGGGCGCGGGGGGGAGCTCTGCTCGTGGGGGTCCATTGGTTTCCATGGCTCGTCCAGCCTGACGGTGCGCGGGACGACGCTCTCCGCAGCCGCGCGGCGCCGCAGTCCGTTCCTGCAAGGCAACAACGTAAAGAGCGCGTGTGCGATGGGCTACGTTCATGGGTATTGTTGCATTAATGAATCCAATGCAGAGCTTCCTACGAAACGCGGTTGTGTAGGGTGTCCACGTGATATGTATCGAACGAAAATTCACTTCATTAAGTTACGTTTATAAGGAATAAAAACTAAAGAAATACATCGGAATCAAACTATTGTATGGCATCATAGATACATAATATCATTAATATTTAATACCGGCAGGTACATTCTCCGAGAACATTCTAAACTGCCCAATGAAATATAATAGAAATGCGTTTGACAGATGCGCGCGTGTAAACGAGTACTACCTATCTAAAGATTTATCTAAAATCTATCCTATGTATAAAAATGTCTCACTATTTAATAATCTCGAGTTGCTTGGTCGGTTGGTACGTCCGCCTCTCTGTCACGCTTTTAAGGATTTAGATAGGAGAAAATTACCGTGTTTGTATTCCTTATCAGCGGACTGTCAAAGAAGGCAGTCCATATCAGTGATACTGCAAATAATATTCCATGTCAGATTTACTGTGAACAAGATGGTACCTTATGAACTTAACATCATTTTTCCCGTCATTTTTGACGAGGCGCATCTACTAGTTTATAATATCAATCAATACACAAACTAGAAGTCCGACCATCTTGCTCGTTCAAGTCAAGTGCAGTCTACCGAAATAGTATTAGGCAGAAATTCAAAATTCGTCTCTCAGTAAATAAACACGAGGTTTTCCATCCCGTCATGGTAGCAGTTTATTGAAACTAAACTGAATGAATTAAATTCTTTGACTTTAGATATTTGTTAGGAACTGACGATGAATCATCATGAATTCAAATGAGAATTATTAGAACTTTTACACGACATTTTTAGACGATATCAGGGATACGAGGTTGGCATAGCTGCAATTCTCACGTTTCCTCAGTCTCTTTGGAGAGCCCACAGCATTTGGATTAGAAAATAACTCTTCTGCAATCCACCGAGATCCTACCAGACCCAAGCACTGAATAGCTAAAAAACACTGAATCCATCGAGCAAAAAATGGAAAAAGGAACTCCAATTCGAGAAAACTGATTGCAAAACTGAAGAAGATTTTGACCCCATGGGTCATGAGTGGTCTAGTACAACAAAAATATTTCTTGAACTAAATAATTCCAGGTTGCTTCTTATACTATCTAACCTAACTAACTTGACTAAACTACCTATACCAACTAATTTAAAAACCTAAATGTGTAAATATTAAGAGGACACGATCACAACACAGCACGTGCCACTGTCCACTGAACAAATTAAAGCAGCCCTGATGTCTCACCGCTTGATGTCAATAGGCTCAGGCACTTTCTCCATGTCAGCACCCGCTTCCACAGGCATCTCCTCCCTGTCTGGCTCAGCAGTGTGCACGGGAGACAAGTCCAGCTGAGCGCCATCATCTGAGACACATGCACAGCAGTCTTGACTTTGAAGCGTCAAGTTGAATCGCTGGTGCTTACGTTATGTGTCAATGTAACTAGGTACATAGTAAGAAAAACTTATACTAAGGACTTGCATACAAAAGGTTTGTATGAAACCTAAGCTGACTTGTTATTTCAGTGTTATTGAAGGACGGAGAAGCATTAATTCAACATGGGGCTTTAAACTCGAACAATGACATCGCTCGCACCTGGAGAAGCGCACCGAGACGAGTATCAAGCAGCAATCCACTCGAGTCTTTACAGCCCAAACTTACAGGAAGCTTAAACTCAGCCTTATTGTACATATGCAAAAGGCTAGAGCTAGTTATAAGTACGAGGTTAAGTGAGCCTTATTGCACATATGCACAAAGCTTAGCGCAGTCTCAGCGTGAAAAGAATTTGGGCTGTAAAGATTAACGCATGACAACATTATAATCCAGGAACCCTTACAAGAGTAGAACCAGAATAGAGAACTTTATCATTTCATTTCTGGCACAGTTTCAGTAAAGGTTGTATTGCATATTTCTCACACCAAAAATAAACTTTCTCACAAAAAGTGCAATTAACTAGATATTCAATTACTGATAGTTTTGTTTTTTCAAACTAGGGGTTAGGTTCATGTAATGAAGCACGGTGCCAAAAACACATTTGTGTATGTCACATCACATAAAAGACTGGGCTCTTGCCCAATATGGAAACTAGTCCCACGAGTGAGGTGACCCAGCGGTGCCTTAGGGCAGCAACATGTCTCGTGCACCAACACTGCTCAGGACAGAGGGACAGTGTACATTTTTTGTACACTGTCCACACTGTGTACACTGTAAAAAGTTTTGTACACTGTGAGTGAATCTTTTTCTGAAGTGGAAAGAAATAATAGTCAAGTTGTACTTTGATGCGAAAAAATTCAAGCTAATGGAGTTTCCTGGACAGAACTTCTGGGCAAGTTTCCCTTTTGGGTGCAGGCAACACAACTCAACACCAGTCGAGGTGCGCGCAGTTCCGCACAAGTATGCTGCAACTGCTGTAAATTTACATTAAGAATTCAACTGCAGTGCTGAGTACATGAGGCTATCTTGGGAAAATTATTAAATGAAAAGAGTTAATTCGCTCTGACTAGAATCACATATATCTCTTGTAATTAAAGTACAAGCAAAATTGCCAATAAAAACAGAATGAAATGGAAAATAGAAGTGAACATAAATTTTTCATCATGATTTTCTTTTAAATTCAATTACAATTCTCAAAGTAGTCCACAATGTGCACTCACCCAAGTAGTCCACAAGGTGCACTGCACTCACCTAAGTGGTCCACAATGTGCACTCACCCAAGTAGTCCACAAGGTGCACTGCACTCACCCAAGTGGTCCACAATGTGCACTCACCCAAGTAGTTCACAAGGTGCGCTCACCCAAGTAGTCCACAAGGTGCACTCACCCAAGTGGTCCACAAGGTGCACTCACCCAAGTGGTTCACAATGTGCACTCACCCAAGTGGTCCACAATGTGCACTCACCCAAGTGGTCCACAACGTGCACTCACCCAAGTGGTCCACAATGTGCACTCACCCAAGTGGTCCACAATGTGCACTCACCCAAGTAGCCCACAACGTGCACTCACCCAAGTGGTCCACAAGGTGCACTCACCCAAGTGGTCCACAATGTGCACTCACCCAAGTAGTCCACAACGTGCACTCACCCAAGTAGTCCACAACGTGCACTCACCCAAGAATGGAAGAGGGGAATGTCTCTCTGGTGAGAACTCTCTGTGATTGACATCCATGTCCACCTGATCAAGGAAAAATAAACATTTGTCTATGCAAAATACAATAAAACAGCATGGTTGACATCTGAGCGTTATGAATGCTTATTGAAGTCCCTGAGAGGCATAAATGAGAGCAAGAAAAACATATTACAAAGGTTTCCATTAAACATTAGTGAACAATAAGTCTCGCTTCAATTTAATGATATGAAAATTCTTTTACATGCAATTAATGCAGGGTGTCCATGAAGTCTTTCCTTGAATAGGCTTGGCAACACACGTATTTCAGGCACAGCAAAATTCCTAGCATGAACATGCTGTTGTCCAGATTCAGGGGAAACACAAAGTTTTCCTTTATTCAGGAAAGACTTTATTCATACCAAGTATATTTTACTACAAGATTAACATTACAAAATACATTATTAACACATTTACAAAAATTCAAGTAATAAAAATTCAACAATGGTGAGAAACAATTCAAGCTATATTAATGCTGTAGAATACCAGGTGCCACGCATTCATGTCAACATTTGACTATCAAGCGCCTACATCACAGAAGACAGCATTCTCAAGAAATTGGTCTATACCAATCATAATACTCATGAGTGACCAGGGTAGCGTCTTACTGCAAGTTCCACTTCGATATTGTCAAAAATGCCTATGTTTGATTCATATATCAGAACTATATGTAGCTGCCAAATCGTAACGTGTAACCACATACATTTCAAAACAAAGAAGCTGTTGATTTTCACTAGAAATGTTATTGCAGAACACACTTAAGGAAAATATTTCATTTCACTTGTATCGAAATCTCGCTCTCCATCTACACAGAGAAGTACAGCTAAAAATACCCGCAGCAGCAATAATACTGCAGAGCGGACCTCCTTATTCTCCGGAATTGTAGAGAGCAGATCCAGCGCTGCGGGGAGTGGGACCTCCTCCTGCTGTAGTAGCTCCATGGGCAGGTCCAGACACAGAAGGCCTTTAGGAGTCATGTAAGATCTATTCAGTCGGAAGTCGTCTTTGCCGCCAATCGTTTCTCCATTTGACAGGAAAATATTTACCCTATTTTTACTCTTCTCACTTTCTTTTTCAACCAAATGAAGAGGAGTAGCAGGAAGAAAAGCAAAAGATTTTTTCCTGCCAAACTCGTCCACTTCGTCTTCTTCTTCCTCCTCCTCTTTCAATGTGATGTTGCGTCCTTCACCAATGTTATCCAAGCCCTTGAAATCCACAGTGTGATCATGGACGCTTGGCTTGCCTTTGCCACTGCCACTGGCAACATCTTCAGTGTCTCCATCTCCTTGGTTTTCAAATTTTCGTTTGCTCGACAGCAGCTCCAACATCTGAAGCACCATTTGCCACAGGAACTCCACCTGTTCCATAAGAAAGACATAATACACAGTTCCAACAATTTTCTACTAAATGTAGATAAGAGGAATGATATCATCTTCGGAAACAGAGGGTGTCTAATGCACCAGCAAGTGTGATTCTTTCACATTCTAAACATTTTAGGATCAACATCATAGCTAAATCATAAATAAGGATAAAACATCTTACTACGATCAAAACTACTTAGACTAAAATTCATTTCAGTGATAGATTTTTCAACATAAGAAAAAATTCGGGCACTTTGAATGCATTTCTAATTCACAAAATAAAATTAGAAATTCTACAAGCAACAACAGTACATTTATTTATTAAACCTATGATCATCTAAGCAGCTTCAGAGATCAATAAAACATGATCTCCACTTTAACACAATAATCAAGTTATCAAGTTAATCTAGCTTGTCAAACTAATCAATTTTCAAATTTTACAGGCTGAATTTCTCAAGTCCAGCAACTTCTAGTCGAGAGGCTTGCTAGACTCAGCTTCTGCTTTCAATTTTTCAAAGTAGATGGCAATACTGTATCACAGCCTTCAGAAACGATATTCATTGCACCTGCAACAGTGATTTTTTGTAAATTGTTCACATGTTTTTCCTGTCATTATACCAGTCTACAGGTGTTGGCAAATAAAGAAATTCTGGATTAGGGAGGTTTACCCTGTACATGACAATTTTTCTTTGGTGAGATTCAGGGCTCCCTTATAGCAGTTGTTCAGCAGCAGCAAAATGAACTCTGCCTGTTGAAAACCATGCTATGTAATACAGTTTTGGTTCATGGCAACTGTTATTGAACTTCTTCTATAGCTTAACAATTAAAATGCCCAATATTCCTAAGAAACTTTGCTTTTCCATGCAGTATAGTTGTGTTATACTTATTACCGGTATTTTACTGAAGAAACACATACTTGAAAATTAATTGACCTGACCACTGAATTAAAGAACTAGCATATTTTTTTAGTTACAAGGAAATAGAAAATTATTTTTCTAACCCAAGAGCAAAACAAAAGTAAAATCATGTAACATAGCATCACCAAACTCCAGCACAGCAAATTCTGACACCAGCACTGGAGCATCGAGCAGCTGCTCACCTTCTTGCTGTAGACTGTAGCAGAGCCTTGTATGAGCATGGCCGCTTCTGCAAAGTTCATCATCGTCTCCCCTCCATCGAAGGTGATCTGCACTTCTGCAAGCTCCTCCAAGTACTCTTCCAAGTACTGAAATGAATTTCAAATACAGTTAGGAGTGTCATGTTAGTATTGTTCTCATGAGGCCAAGCATTAAAGAGCTTAATGGTTGCAATGATACTATTTTTCTAGGGGCACTTTGATTGTCCCAGGGGCTCCAACAGAAGGTAATGGTGAAGATAAGTATTATTCATTTTTTTGGTATTATTTCCTTTGTTACAGTAGCTAACCTGTCCATGCTCTGGCTCGGGATGCTCTGGTTTAGAGAGCATAATAAGGCCACGTTACTTGTACATAATATTCGCCACATATCTTTCAATTTACTGTCGATATCTCACTGAGTTGCATTTCTTCCTTAATTAGGGCTATTGATCTCCGTTAGTAGTTTAAGCATAACAAGTTTACCTCACCCACGTAATTTATGTGTGGCAATAATACGAAGGACATCACCATTCACCTTACAGCAGAAGATAATGTCGAATTCCTTCTTGGAGCTATGATACCCTGATTAAAAGATACCCAGAAATGAGCACTTGGTCTCTGAGAGGTCGATGATGACGCGGAGCGAAACATTGCCCTAATCCATCGCTACCCGGTGTCTACAGCCGTACAGGAGAAGTAACTCTACCAGTCAGTCCACCACCTTTGGAATCTTGTTGGTCAAGAAAAAAAAGGACCTTATCTAAATTAAAGCAAGGGAAACTGGCAGTTTTTGGTTTCCTTATGAATTTTTTCCTAAAAATGTAGGAGATTTTCAGTTTTTCTCTGTTTTTGAAAGTTATTAGAAAACTGTTCAGTTTGCTTAGCCCATTAATACACTCCAAATTTCATCTAATTTGAAATTAACTCTTCTTATGCACATGTGAACAGAAGCAAAACACAAGCAAGTGATCAAAACATGCTTCATTTTCCCCCTATTATCTTGGGATGTCCCTAATGTACATCTTAAATGGCATTATCAACTCGTTTCATAGGCTCTCAGATCTTGGTATGCCCAAGTAACTATTTTTTAGCAGCAATATTCCACCATGTTAAGACTGTCATCAGTTTATGAAATTTCATATTACAATGAGGATACAGTTGATTTAAAAAAAGTTTCCAACTCCATCTCATAACTTTGAATACTATATTGTAGTTGATGCATCTTCCACAAGAATGATAAAAGTAATCACCACAAGTGAAATCGTAATATGTCGCTTCACGTGACCACGGAGTACTTCCCTTGGAAAAGGAAGTTTAAACCACACATTCCTCACATCCCCCACCACACCAGTAGTTGTAAGGCATTTAAAACCCAACAGTAAAACGTGTTGGAATAAATAAAAGTTCTTTTTTTTTCTTATCCTAATTTTCAAGAAATGCAATTTTATGAAGACCTACCTTTGCAATATCAACCTCCCAGTTCTTGGTGAGATCTCTAATGGGATTGAGAAACACAGCAAACCTGGCATCCAGGTCCTGTGTGGAGGGAAGTGGCATCCTTACACTCCTAAATTATTGCACCTGGAACACAATGCAAAGTTAGATATGAAGTAGTATACTTCAAAAAGATCAACATTCTTACATACAGAAAGCCTAAGATACTATTGAGTAATGTAATAAATCATACGGTTTATATTTAATTTTAATCAGTGTCACTTTTATTTACTGATGTTCATTTTAAGCATAGTAAGGATTGGCAATTTCAACTGAGTGCCAATGCCAATTCTTGCCTATGCTAAATACTTGGCACATCACTACTTTCAAAATAGGTCCAACCACTCAGAAGAAATTTGTATTCAGTGATACCAAAAAGAAACTGTAAAATTAATTGAATGCTTGCTGCAGTTGGCTGCAGTAGAGGATACATTAACCAATCATATTTATTAGTTAATTATTTCAAGACTCCCTTTCTACATAGGGACAATTTTAAGCAAAAAAAAAAAGGACAATCTATGATAAATTGTCCTTTGAACAGGGTGTAATTCTGGCCGAAATAATGGTTGGCTCGAATAATCACTTATGAAAACTGAGTCTATCAATTAGCAAGAGTTTCCCTTGGTAATTAACTACTTCATCTCACTCTACCACACCCATCTCATAACTGATGATGTATCACACCACATAGCATGCGCTTCCCCACAGTTCACTGAATGAGCTGCAGCAACTGCAGCTTTTATGTATCATCCTAGTCTTTAAAAGTTCATCAAAAGTATTACAAATGAATTTTTCATTACATTATACAAATTAACAATATTAAAAAATATATTATTTCCATTCTTTGGTTCATAGCGCATGTTATATAATAGATGAAAACCAATTCTTAAGCATACTCTTATGAGCAATTTTCCAGCATTTTTCTTATTGTTTTTGAAGCATTTGTAATAAGTTTTAATGGTAGCTTTAAAATTATCAAGTTATGATAAATGATTAACATATGCTTTAATTTAAAGAAAAAAACAATTACGCATGGCATTTTGGCAATTTGAAAATTGATTCCTGATGTCAATTTGATTAAGGGCAACACTCAACCTCCTTTAGGGTAACACTCAACTGGACATTTTCAGAATTATTTTCAAAGATCAGTGTTTAACATCCAATTTGTTTAGTTAGAATTGGCAAAACAAACAGGAGTAAAATTAATTAATTTTTTCATTGCATTTATTGTACTTTAAACTTGATCTAAAGACTTTTTTGAAGCAATAGTCCAAAAATTTGCCATTTGCTGAAAAAATTTCTATGATGCATTGTGTTAGTTTTCAATTCTATGCTTCAGATTATTGAAGGTAATTCTTCATACAACCTAAATATCACTAGCAGCTTTAGTGCAAATATACATGCATTAGTATTGTGCATTGATATGTGTATGATTTTCAAGCCTCAATTATATTGATTTACGTTTTGACCCATTTAGGGTATTTTATTGTTCAGTTTGGTCATAAGTCAAACATTGAGTAAAGACAGTTGACATGAAGCTTTCCTTGCATTGTGGTTTACTGTAGCCTTTAAGAGCTTTCTTTAAAAAACCCTTTGTAGGTAGGAAGATGAAAAAATGTTACCAAATCCCTGAAGTGTAATGAAAAATTTAGGTAGTTAAGTTACATGAAAAATTAGTGTTATTTTAAAATATGCTATTTCTGAATAAATTTGATTACAATTTTCTTATTCCTCATGACCTTAGCGCAAATCACAAAGCAAACTGCATCTACCACAGCACCCCCCATCCCAGTCACCAGCATAGTGAATTATTAAAATGAAACCTAGGAGTCATAAATGTAAGGTCCACTCTTTTCAAAAATGAGGCTAAAGTCAACATTCTGCCAGTAATTCCCAAAATTTAATTCTGAATTAAAAGAATTTATGCACACATATTATCCCACATAAGAATCTCTACAAATAAAAAAAAGCATGTTAAGAAGAGAGGAGAGATAAATGTTAATGAGTAGAGAAGGAAAAAAAATGAATAAAACCCTAGTGGGCAGAAATTTTGCCAGAAAAGATAAGAGTTCCAAAAGTCAAGCTAGAGGTAAAGTAATCTAACAGTATACCCCTGAGGTTGCCGGTCTCCATACCATTCAATAGACAAACCTATTCCTATTACCCTATCCTAAGTTTTCTATTGGAAATTATCTTCAATTAAATTCTTGAGTACTTTAAATCATTATAATGAATCATTTATTGATATTCTGACTGAGGAATTACATGAAGATAATATCTATAATTTAGTTCTCATAACTCTTGTCCAAGTAAAAATGTTGATAAGCTGTGACTGAAAGTCTAATTCATTCCTGACTCTAGACAAAGATGTTAAAAAATTAACAAATAACAAGTGTATAAGCATTATTAACCCCATTTAGAAATAATATTCAAGAATAAAAAATCTGACACAAATAATAAAATTGCCACCTTCCCCACTTTCGCAAGAGCAACTGCATCATCACACTCGTAACTAAGGTCATCGCCCGCAAGGTGAGAGTATTATACTTTAATTCATTGGGAAAGCTTCTTATCTTTGTTTATATTAAAAACATCATTTCATAAAATTTTTCAATAACATCTGAGCCGAGATATTTCTTCCAACTAACACAGGTTACAAGTAAACATAAATATCGTTGAGCCAAACCTAAAAAATTATTGAATACGAAATCATTTGATGTCAATTTTCGAGTCAAATATATTCATTTCAATCACTTTTATCAACCTAGATCATAAGGTCAGTCAACGAAACTTTAATTAATCGCAGGGGATACACGAACGCCCCGTAACAGACGTTTCAAACAAGTTCGAGATTCAAAAGCGCCAAAAACAAAATGAACAATGATACCGTTATCTTAACGGTCACGTCTTACGACATTAAATATTTCAAGAATTTCGTCACGTTTACATTTTCTGGTAGAGTATGTAGATGCAAAATTCTAGATAGTCATGAAAAATTTAGTTAATTAAATAACATCATATGGTACAAGGGAATTCATATATAATCTTGAATTACAGAGTAGGCTGCTTCTTATCGTAATTTGACATTTTTAAAGTCATGATTCATCGTCGAATATAAATACTCGTAGTTAAAAACAGGAAAAATACAAATTTCCATAGTTGAAGTGAAAATTTTGTTGAGATAATACTCAAAATTTGTTGCTCTAGTTAAAGAAGAAGAAGAAATCTATTTTATCCCATTATGGGGGCTGAATGGCACTCTGGTGGTTCACGTAATGGACTCATAGCTGGGTAGTAGGGGTTTGATTCCCAGCTCAAGCCCAGATTGTCATGTAGCAACGGAGTGAGTGCTTCTCTATAAAAAAGAAACGTTAGCCTCGCATTCCTCTTATCCCTCACGCAACAGTAGTTGTAATGCATTGAAATCCCAACGGTAAAACGTTGTAGTGTAGCATGCAGTAGCATGACATTCCTAGCCAGGCGATTTTGAAGTTAAGCCCCGACTTGCACCATCAAGTCATTACTTCCACCATTAAGCCCCCATTTTCACCATTAAGCCCCACTTGCACTATTAAGCCCACACTTGAACTATTAAGCCCCCACTTGCACCATTATTCCCCCACTTGAACCATTGAGCTCCCACTTGTGGAGTTGAGCCAAAGAGAGCAGCTACGCATTAAATAACGCACATTGCAGATTCAGTACATTATTAGGTAATGCGGTGAGATATTGTAAATAAAGAAGTAGGAAATGAGTAAAGAAGACGTGGAAGAGTTAAATTTATTTTTATTTAGGGTATGTAGCATGCAGTAGCATGGAATTTTTGGCCAGTCAATTTTGAAGTAAGTTACTGATAAAACATCGTTAAGGTAACTCTAAAATTCTCGAATTCAATCCACCATAAAAGCATGACAAAAATTCAAAATTTAAGCTTGGACTGCATTCTGCATTAATTTAAACTTGCTCAAAGTATTTTATAAAAAATATCCTGATTATTTTACAAGAAAGTCGGAATTAAATGTTTGGTTAAGAACCATTTCACCCGCGAAGAGCACGCCACCGTTTGCCGACATCTGGCATTCATTCAATCAACTCCGTTGTAGACACAGCGTGAGGATTTACTCATAAGAACTTCTTTGTTTTCATTTTTTTTGTAAGGTTGTGACTGCGTAGATGTTAGCTGTTGCGTGTGAAACAAATTACAGTTAAATTGTATACATTTCGGGTCTATACTGTGTAGTTTGAATAATCCAATCACGGTGATTCTGAGTTCAAATAATGCATTGCAGCACATGTCGGTGTCAGTTTAGCTGAAGCTGTGCGTGAAACAATTTACCGCAATTACTTCTTTACATTTTTTGTTATGCCCTCCATCATTGGCATCACAGATTTAATGATCCAATCAATGGGATTAATTTGGTGTAAGTAACATAATTTCAACATATATTAATGACGGTGTATGTACATGAATTCATGTCCATGTTCTCATTTCTTTAGCTGGATTTCATATCGTGATTCGAAGTCTTTGTTTATCTTCACTGAAATATGCTTAACGTTGGTACAGCACAGCTAATTTTAC
>VOMN01027987.1:0-18616 GCA_014899125.1 Orchestia grillus | reverse complement strand
TCTCGAACGTTACGAATACTTATTTGACCCACTGTAAGTGAATGTTTTTTTATCGGATTCCAGACAATTTTTTTCTTCATGATATACAACTCACAAATTTCTTTATATCTGTAGTTGTCGCAGCGAAGGCTTATAAGAAATATTTTTTCATGTGGCATTTACCAGATATGAAATTAATTTAGCTTGTTATCACTTCGGTTAAACGTTTCAAAATGCTTTTCTTCATAAGAATTTTTAAATAAGAAATACATTTTGAAACAAAAAGCAAAACTCTTTAACTCTTTGGCCTCGAAAATTGTGGCTCAAAAGTTGAACGCCTCGATGTGACGAGTGAATAAAAACTCGTTATTTACCATGAAGCCAAATTTTCCTTCCACATTTTTCTACATTTTCCTTCTGCAGTTTTCCCGTTTCTCTAAATGGGATTTTAAGCGAGCGCTCAATTTTGTGAAAGTATTAGAGTTTTTCACTTGAAATGTCGCTTTTGAAAATGAATGAAAACAATTGTCGACAATGGTTTAATTCAATCAAAATATGATCCATCCTTCTCTATGACTTGTGCTCAACATTTTCTAAAGTATATATTCCATCTTCAAAGATATTATTATCTTTTTCACGATGGAACTGTTCAAATGCTTCAGCTATACTTTGATTATTCAAGAATGTTTTATCGCTAATAAAAAAATCGAAATGCTTGAACAATTGATAATCAGTGGGAAAGATATCAGGAAAACAGGGAGCATGTGGCAAAATTTCATTATTCTGACTTTCCAGCTTGTCGACCGTAGCTCTGGTGTGGGTTGTGCTTCATCGAGAAGCAAAACTAGTCCATCTCTATTCACCAGTCTTGGATTCTTCTTCTTTAATTATAAATGCATACCATCAATGTCTTGAAAATAAGATACGGCTGCTACAGTGACGCCTTGTTGCAAAAATTAAACATGGATGATTTCCATTACTGACAACGAAAGAGTGACTTTTTCAGACGTAATGGTGGTTTCGGATAGTGTTCAGGTGACTCTTCCGCGGCCAACTCCTGCCTGCTTCTCTTACTCTTATCGAAGAGTATCCATTTCTCATCGCAAGTAATGATTTGATTAAGAAATGAATCTCTTGCGAGCTGAATAGTTGATGAAGAAAACTGCTCTAAATACGACATTTCATGTGCGACAACCCAACATATAAGTGAACTTTTATACGACCTGTGAGGAGAGCTAGATTGCTCTGCGAAAGCTGTCTTCGTCGCTTCAGATCCTCGGCTTTTGGTTGTTGCCATGTAGAGCAGTCCGCGGCTGTCACTTGGGGACTGATTTGATTTGTTCGTACGGATGAAAGATACTCAACCTGTTAACAGTTATTGACATCATATGATGTTTGCTTGGTTGTTGAATTCACACGGTCGCTGTCGATTACACTTGCCGTATGAATGTAACACCGGCCACCTGGGCGGTGACCGTTAACAGGTTAATGGACAAGCGGGTCACACGGCTGAACAACACTCAATGAACAAGCTAGTCACACAGCTGAAGAAGTCTGGAAAGATTACAGCATTTCTACATCCCAGATTTCAAAGCGCCGTCGCACTGCAGTACTTCGCTACATACATTACCGCTTTCTAGTCAAACTTTGTAGTAGCACTAACGACGCTTTATATCAATTCCTATATATATTAAGTAGTAAAGGAAATACGCTGTAAAATAGCGTAAGTCCTAGCGTTAAGGCTGAACTGGGCAGCCTGAATGAGATGAGGTATTGCATGGCCGCGTTGGACCCATAAAGATTAATTCAAGAAATTCTCTTAAAAGCCTCGAATTTTGTTGGTGAACTCCGTAAAAGTAGGGCCGGGGAGAGCAGTCCAGAGAAGTTGTTCGTTATGACCGGTCCCCAATACCGAGCAAAGTTCAATTTACGATCCAAGTTAGAATTTTTACCGGTATTTATGACGATCAGGACCCCGGCCTCGCTATGATTAGCTGAAGCATCAACTTCTCGTATTACGAGCCCTAGGAAATTTTTCGTCGCCGCTGGTCGAGTGGTCAGAGGAGCGCCATTGTCACAGCCTCGCGTTGGAGCGACAGCGGCCAGTGTTGACTTCCAAGTCGCTGTTCTGTGAGAAAATTCATCCTCCTCCTCACGGTCAATATTTTTGTCCGCGACGCGTTGTCCTAATGAACTAACTTGAGTTTTCTGAGGGAACAGAAAATGTGCTGCTGGGAATGGCTCTCATAAAGATTTGTTTGGATGGGTAAATCTCGGATTTGAAAAACAATTTTGGAGAGCGTGGACATTTAAGACTTAAGTCTTATGTGTCACCGACGCTTTTGGTATTATATTGTATTTATTTTGTTGGACTTAATGGTTACAAGAAATAGATTGTTTGTTTGTTTTATTGATCTGCTTAAACTTCCGATGCACTTTCTGGTACAAAATGAAACGAGGACAATTTTGTAATGAAACTCAGCAGTTCAACTTCCAGTAGGTATTGCGTTTGATTTCATTTATTGTCCAGTTTGTGCAGAAAATATGAGAAATTGCTTCATTCTCAGGAGATGGCACCAGTTGCAAGCATGATAAATTAGCGAAACTGCGAGCTCTGGTTTTCGTTTCTGCTGCTAATTTCTCTCGATTGAGCTTCACCAATCAAACGCCTATGAATGCCACAGGCTGCTAACCGTTTCGAAGTTTGATCACTGAATTTGAGGTTAGCTTGATTCAATGTATTTGAAAGTTGACAAAAAATCACAAAACTTGACAATATTCGCTAAAGACCAAGATATGACATTTATCATAATTTATTAAATTTCACGCAATAAAACCTAAAAATCCTTCATTCTTCATAATACTGAAAAAACTATTTTCTAGTAACAGAAGCAGGTAACATAAGAGTACTGAAATCAAACCATTCACCGGTTTAATTCGAACGCAGCTCCTCAAAAAGCATCGATGCGTAAGGCTGTTTAAGTTTTTGCACGAGCGCCTGGTGCCTGCCATTAGAGGGAGGCCTGACGAGAGCAATAAATTGATCGGAGGGCCTGGGAAATGTTCGCAGCTTCGAGGCGCTCAGGACGGGGCTTGCCTTATCGACTGCGCCAAATTGAAGCGGAAGCTCGAGCTTTAAAAACCGATTAGTCAGTGTTGGTGGGGCGTAATGACAGGGGGGCGTGGACGCGTGGGGAGCTGTTGACGTACGAGAGTGTGAAGGATAATAGGAGAGTATGGGAGTAGCAAGTGGAGGGGAATGAGGACGGAAGCTGGGAATAATGAACAAGGTTTGGATAACTAGAGAAGATATGAGAAGATGAGAGAAACCAGGAAATTTGCGAGAGGATCTGAGCGACAAGGGAAGGTTTTTATGCCAAGAAAAACAAAGGAAGGCCAAGGGGATGAGGGAAATTAGAGAACGAGGGATTACTTTTGATTGCCTGAGCCGAAGGAAAAGAGGAGCGGAAAGTTGGAAGGAATTTGAGGGAAAGAGGGGTAACTTCCGGGAATTTAAGGGTCAGAAATGCCGTAATAATTTGAGGGGAATGAAGGAACTAAGGTAGACAAGCGCACATTCGATGAAGCCGTGGTTTACTTTTTTTGTTGCCTAACGGAAACTAATTTGATTTGGGACATGTTTTTGCGTCTTTAAAATTTGGCCGTAGGAATCAGTAGGAATCACGTTTCGTACTTATTTACCGTCTGATGGAATTTCAAAAATCCTCTCTCATAAGGATGCTGCTAGTTTTTCGTGGTAAGCAAAATACAGCCTTATCTACAAAACAATTTGGTTGGCAAAGAATTGAATGCGAGATATCTTCGCCACTTGCATATATTCATCCGACAATCATTATCCTGTAAAAATATAGACCCCTATTAAAATTTCGTGTAGTTTTATTTCTTTTTCGAATTGGAGTTGAGAGAAAACTACCTCTCTTTACAGACCCTCAACCTTTTACGCCCGAAATTAGTCCTTACTTGACTAGCATTTCAGTGATACGCACACAGTGTTACCTCATGAAGGCACATTAATGCTACACTACGTGTGAAGCCACCGAGAAACGGTACGACGATATTTCATGTCTACCGATTCCATTATTGTTAAAACAAACACGTAATACATGGGAGAATAGTTATGTTTAGTTCACCTAATTCTGTACTTGGGGCAGTAAGAGGTAAAATTCATATGTTGTATAGTAGCATACATGCGTACAATTTGGCTTTGATTTATGCAAGTTTTGCTTGTGAACACCTTTCTTCATTTAGTGATGCGATTGATTTTCATTCAAGATTGAATTACGTGTTGAAATTTCCTTCTTCTCTCTTTTACATTCAAGTGACAGACTTAGACATTAATAACTTGCGTCTGACTTGCAAAAACTTCCTTTATTGAATCGGGAGCTAGCGGTCGTCTCAAGGTTGTGTCCCATGAGGGCGCTCTCGCCCCGCGAACGGTTCTCTCGTAAGGCAGTTTTGTCCTGTTAGAATGACGTCGCCTAAGCTGCTTGAAAACTACGCCATTCATCGGTGTAGAAGTAGGCCATGTACAAGTTCACTGAATGAGCAGCTTCCGTACTTCAATAGCTGAATACCAATAGCTATTGAAATAATCATATTATAACGTGGGAGGTATACCTGGGATTGTCGCAACAAATCGCCATGGTTAGGTAGTGCACTCCGTAAGAAGCGCGCTTGCCTCCTGCGCAGAATATTCAGGAGGCCTCGGGCTCGAGTTCGAGTGGACTGCTTTCCTTAGGATCGGGAGATTGAATCGACATTCTTGAAAGGCAGCACACATGTGTGGCCTTCTCCAGGGCGTTCGAATTTCTTCCAAGGAATCCAAGGTTGCTAATAATTTGCAAAGTCTAGCATGGGAGTGGGGCTCCTAGTTCTCCCGCCCCTGCCCACTCTGTACCCCGTGCCACAACCCATGAACACTAACCGTCCGAGCAATGTTCTAGACTCAAACGGTGTCTAGACCGTCGACTCAATGTTCATGGGACTCAAACGGTGTTATCTAAGACCTGTTGCCCCTGAGAGGCAAGAGAGCGATACAGACAGGCTTCACCGAGGTAATCAATAGACGGATTACGTTATTCCTACGCTATTCTATCAATAGTAGATGATGATTTGCTTATTGTATACGCACATAGTATTTTGAGTAACGCATTAGTCAAATGTAATGAAAGCGTTATGACGCGATGACACAGAGCAGTAACAACTTTGGGGTAAAAAATTGCAGAACTTTGATGTCGGTGGGCATTCTTGACTCGGCATAAGCCTCAAAGCAGGCACAAAAAGTTAGTCTGAAGAAAATGAGCTACTTATTAATTACGCCTGATACAAGCGAGTCATATGTGATGCACGAATTTCAATTAAGCCCTGATTTATTTCGAGAGTTCACGTCGAGGTCAACGCTGATGACACTTAGAAGCAAGCTAGCTCCGTGTGTCTATGGTGCAAGAATATAGGCTTTTCTGAAAGTGGGGTAACCACAAAATGAGGCTAGTCGAACGGTAAGAATTGTAATTCAGCTGTTTTCACTCGTTGCAGCAAAACAAGCTTGTAGTTCTCCGATGTGGTTAGGCTAGAAATGATTATAAAAAATTTGACGGGCCTATAGTTCTTGCATTTTATAGGCACATGAAGTAGAAGCATTCAAAAAACTAATGCATACTTTCAAATCCACAATTATAAACGGCCGAAAACCTATGGAAAAGCTAGACATGAGCAAGTGCACAGTTGCCCAGGTCCAGAGTAACTGTTAAAGAGAGAAATAACAAGTTATCAGAATAAGGTAATACAGCATGGGGCAGAGGGAAGTGTGGGTGACAGAGTTGAATGTTTTAAAGTGAGGGTCGTGTAGGTAATGTTGTACGAAGGTAGCAATACTAGGTACTATCGAACAAGCACGTAGGTAAAAAATTCAAGAAAAGATCATAGAATGATGAAAGTTTCACGAGACATTTAACATTAGGTTCATGAAGGATTAGGGAAGTTTTGATGTGAGTGGAGGTTTGGAGAGCAGCTTCATATTGTCTAAATTCAATCAGCCAAGCTGTCGTCAACGCAAATATGCGCATTATTTTCACTCATGCCTGTACCGGGTGATCCAGTTGTGATCTAAGATTTTCCAGGCAGAGGTAGCTAATGAAGTATGAGCTGAGCTATATGAACACAATTCAGCTCGCGCCGCTGAATTAAATAGAATGTATTCGAGGCAGGGCAAAAACTCGATGACTGATGGCTCACCAAGCGCTGGAGAAGCCATAAAACTACAAAAACAAGAGATGAAAAAAGTGAACGTTTTGGGGCGGCGGTAATTTTACATTTTGCACGGTACAATCGCCTCCAAATTTTGGCATAAAAATTTCAGTGAGTTTATCAAACATTTTCAACGTACGAAGTATTTAATGTTAACTAAGCTCTACCTCGGAGAAACGTGCCGTGTTCATGGCAGGGAGAAGGTTCATAGCTTTCTGGCATTGATTGAATGTTCTGAGCGTCTCTTTTTAACACTCACGCGAACCTGAACCAAAAGTGTGAACTGAACTGAGGTTACAATCTGTACGTTCCCTCAGAACTGACATATGAAATATTTCACTTATTTAAAATAAAGTTTAAAAATTAACTGAGATACATTTAGCATGTTAGATTGAGGGACTTGGCTTCGGGGCTTGAATAAAAGATGAGAGGAATTATTTTCTACTATTTTTGAGAAAAATATGCATGCATAATTCCTAAAATTTTACAGCGACGAGAGGTTTTATCAGCGAATGCGAGTTAATATTTAATTAAAATTAGCATGAAGTTCCACTTCTCCATTCAAATTAAATTTGCATGTATATCCGCATGCAATATACTAGTCCGCCCGCGCAAGTACAAGCACGGCAGAAATGAAGCAAAATTTGAGGCGCAGAGTTTCAGTTACATGCAAATTGCATTAGTTGGAGCACGGTTTCTATTAATTATCTGGCTCTGAATTTAGATTGTCAATTACTTTGCCGGCCGTAACACGTCCTGCGATTTGGTAACACGATGTTAAATGCACCCCGGAGCTGGTCGGATTAATGCGGCAATCACTCGACAGGTTACGCACCCGAAATTCATGCGGACCTCACCCACACGTCCATGTCATTAGGGTGCTCAGCCCGCGGTCGTGGCGCAATATGGCATGCGGAAATAACCATTTGCCGCTTATTTATGAATAATGCGTTACCTGAGTAAATGAATTAGCCATCAACGGGCTGAGCCGTTGTGGCGATGAAGCAGACCTGTTTGTCAAATGTTGTCTGCACGATAAAAATGATACATTGAAATTGATTCACGCAACGTCAAAATGACTACTAGAGCGTTGTGAAACTTCATTCGAAAAATATAAATGTGTTTAATCGCCAATATATACACTGATACGCAAGTATAGGCGCGTTATGAAGCGTGGAAACTTCAGTCTGATCTTATCGAATATACCCACTCTTTGCTTTGTTCATGTACTGTACTGTCTTTTACACCACTCGCAGTTTCCAGTGGTTCCATCGATTTTATTGTTCACTTCACAGACTTTTTTATTTCCTCTTCGATCGCTGTTACGGGCTTACGTGCTTTGCTTTGGACTCCCTCAAAACTGCTACTCTATACACGAGTCGAGCACGTTGAGATCTGGACCATAGAGGCCATTAGGTTATGGGCCAAAAGCCCTCTTCTCTTTTTGTCTTTTTTTCGATTTTCCTAAAAAACTCTTCTAAATCCCTCAAATTTTAACCCCTTGATTTTATTCGTTTTATATATAATAATGAGTGAATTTTTTATCTAGGAAGTAAGATGAGCTTACAGGAATTCTGGTCATTGGCCCGTGAATTTTAAAACCCTTCTGTTACAAACCATGGATTGAGATCCCCCTTGAAGACAAACGTCCACCCCACGCCTATTCCTTATGCTTTTTAACCTCATGAGCTAAACAGCTTACTGAAACATATAAGGTCACAATTTTCAGCAGCATCCTGGACGAGTGATGCACTGGTTGCTGTGTTACTTTCAGAAAAAGTGCCATTTGACCTGAAATGTAATAAATCTGAAAAGTTAGCGTGAATCAGGGAACCATTTTAGATGCCTCAGTCAATCCATAAAAGTGATTGAAAATATCCTACTCATTTGGAAGGGTGCTTGGCAGTACCGTTAAGAATCAATTAAAGCCTTGAGATTCACGAGCTCCTTGTAGCACCAGAACAGGTTAAAATAGTTTTCTTATCAACTGGTACATAAATCAAGTTTTGTGGTTGTTAAAATGCATTACTAAAACCATTTTAATACTGATGAAATGAACTTTTGTTCTGCAGGACATTTGTTTCTCCGCTGCTTCGCCTTAACAAATGGAAGCACAATATGAGAAACTCCAGTAGTGCTTACAATGGCGTACGGACCGCTACTGCAATAGCACAACTGTCATCATTTCTAACATAGCGTGCCGTAAATTGTCTCCCGGAAGACTGATGGGGAAAAATAAAATTTCTAGTTATTTCTTGCCCAACATTTCAAGATTCTGACAAACTGTATTAGGGCAAAAAAGGTTCCTTTACACTCATGATCGTACATCACCCGCTTGTGGGCTTTCATACTCTCCGTTCGAGCCTCCCAGCCAGATTCTCCCCAACTGAGTTGCAAGGACAAAAAGATGGCGCCGCGCAAAACATCAAAAGCATGTTTGCAAAGCGATTAGCTTCTAAGTGAAGCATTCATTACACACACAGCCAATATAATTAATTATGAGTTCCATTGAGCAGATTAGTGATATATGCATACCTTAGTGGCCGAGTGGAATTCAATATTGTTCATCCGATGATAGCATCTGGCTGTTCTTTTAATTCCTGACTGCATTTGTAATGATTCATATAGATATTAATAAAAATTTATACGATCATTGAACTTTTAGTGGTAGAGTGATCGCCGTTAACTAATGCGCACAGGTTCTACTCTTGAATATCTCTACAAATGACAACGATGGAGTTCCTTACTTTGCTTGATTTGTTAAGAGTAAGTTAAGTAGTGGGGAAAATTCGTTATCCTCTTCTCTGTCAGTTACTCGTTTCTATTGCTGAAAGCCTCTATTCTCGAATGAGCCAAAATATCAAAGCCTGTTATTGCTTCGATTAACATTTGATACGGCTTTGCAGACCTGGAAGAGCGAGGAAAATTTCCAACAAATCACCTGCAGGAAGCGACAAGAAACAACTCAGCTGGGCAGGCCATCGCCAGGAGACGTTCACGGAGACACTCTGTCTCGGCCGCTCAGACAGCCGACAGACTGCAACCGAGTCTACGGACACCACCTCCTCTCTGTGAGTGTTCTCTTGCTTATGGCAGTTGGTCCATGATGTGCTGCGTGTTGTGGTCCTCTGCAATGTTGGTTTGTGCACATTTGGTTACATTTACTTGACGTGTGCTTTTTCCAGACGTGTCAAGGTGTGAGGACAGATTTTAGAGGTGTTAGTTTTTGATTTTGTTTTTATTTACTCTGCATCCTTTTAACTTATTTCAAGTGCTCGTTTGAATCAGTTCGGGTTTGATGCAGCATGGTGGTAAGACGAGCGTTTATATATATATAATGTCACAAAAAAGAGTTACCGCAGTATAATCCTTTATTAAGAGGTTATTGAATGTCATACATTTTTTTTCGATTTTGGTTACGATAAAACTTTGTGTATATATTTACTTATTAGCTATACAGCTTTGCAATACTTAAAAGGCCATTTAATTTTACAATATTTAATGGGTTTTTTGATCAACAGAAGTGTGACAACACTTTTTCTTAACAGACACGGTAGTGTCTGGGCCAGAGATGTTCATTCAACTTGTCCCTATCCAAAGATACTGTGACAGCCTTTGAGAATAGAACCGTGAAGCTCTCATATGAGAATTGAAGCTCAAGTATAGGAATCTCTTCCTGATGTGCCGCTTCCAGCGAAGGGACTAACAGCGATGTCCCTCGAGTCATATGCTCAATTCTTGGACTACCAGAGAAAATGTACTTCGCAGATTACCAACCTATCTCTACTGGACTCGGTATTTTTCTTACATGTGTCGTTAATATACAATCCTGCTATCACTGTTTATAGATACAATAAAAAAATGAGGAATGAGCTGTATTGATTTATACAAACGGTAGGAAAAAGCAACTGAAAGAACTAAACGTACGCGATTCATTGGATTCGCTTGATAGACAAAAGGTTAAATTATCGTAGCTCATTACAGCCACGAGATTGTCTTCTACACACTGATAGATTTTGTACAGATTTTTCAATCAATAGAAAGTATTGTTTTTTCAACAGCTTTTCTGCATGATTTTCTCCCTATTATCAGAACTTACTGTGAATGTTTATTTGGGAAGGATTTTAATTCAACAATTCGTTCGTTTTACTACATACGACAGATTTTATTACGCAATGGGCATAATAACATCATCCATCTGTAGCAGCAGAGGAAGATTAAATTTTACGAAGTAGGACATTAATGAGGTTATTTTGATCAAGTAAAAGTCTCACCCTGTACGAGGAACATTTCCAATTTTATGGCCCGGGCCGATATCGAAACCGTCCATTTTTAGGTAATAAATGCCAATCTTCTAAGAAATTGACCTAATAAAAACTGTTATTCCTGAAAATGAACTGCAAAACAAGATAAGTCAAAGGCTGAGACGCTCGTTAAAAAGTTTTATTGGCCTCGAAATGAAAAAACCGACAAGTGTCAATTTCTGCGGAAGGAGGGGAATCTGAAGCTGGATTTCCGTACGCAATGAAACGAACCGAGCTCTGTAATTTATATTTTGGAAAGTGTCCTCGCATTTCTTACTTCCGTTAGATAATTAAACTATTTTCATCGCATATTTGAGGGAAGGGAGTGATTTGTTCTCTGCTCCTCCTCTACAATTAGTGGCTATTGAAAATGAGTTTTTCATTCGATTTTTTCGAGCGAAATTGTGCAAAAAGGGATTCAATTCTGCAATATTGACTTTAATGCGCCACTAGTTGTGTTCGATCTATGTATTGTGTCTGGATTATCACCATATTTGAATCGCGTACAGTAATGATGAATAATATTAATAATATTCAGCATATAAACGATGTTACTTCGAAAGCAGCTTACTGCATTTCCCTTTGAACAAATGTGTCCTCACAATCCCCTAACTTTTCACCGTCAGTCGGTCTATTCCCGGTGCAAGAAAAGGTGAACACATTTTAAAACATACTATGAGTTTAACAAGACTACATTTGAGGGCATTGAAGGCTGTCTAACTCAGAGGGAAGTTGAGCCTACGATGCTCTGCCTTCCCAGCGCATCGTCCCAAATGACAACAGGGTTCCGATATTCTCCTCGTAACAATTACTGAGCTCTAGAGGATCGGTAATTTTTATTAAGCTCGCCTTTACGATGTCGTCCATGAGGCCACTGTCTAGTACGAATAATCTTTGAAGTTTGAGTGGAGCTCATTAGCATTACAGCGATCCCATGTTGCCAAAAGTACGTCCGTAAAATCAGAAGCACCTCTAAAATCTTTCTTTTCTAAAATCAGGCGTTTTTGGGTCATTGAGAAGGCTCTTCGAGCTCTGACAGGGACACATAACCTCATTGGATATAACCCGACAAAGTCTTGGTGTGAGAGGACAGTTTCAAACACTTTTTCTTTAAAATGAAAAATATTTTCTCGACAGACGCGAATATGGTTCACTTCAAATTTGTCTAATGGGTATTGTAAGGTAGATGACAGATATTGTACGAATGTTTGAAAAAAAACAGTGTCTGTGAAAAGTTTTTGAAATTCTGAAGTATTTTATTTCAGAAAAGCTAGCTTGCGTACAGATTCAGTACGTGTAAGATGATTTGAAGATTAAGAGTTCAAATTCTGTAAAAATTAGATCGTTGAAGGTGTCACAGCAGTAGAACTACGTATTTGCAGAAAATTCATAGAAGCATTCAAAATTTTCTTCAAAACAACTTGGAAACGACGAGTACATTTCTCTTAAGAAGATATACTCAGATAATTGCAGCAGGGCCTTCTACTGCAATAATTTGCTGTGTCATCATCCATGCATCCTTTTTCCTCTCAAGCCCCTCACTGCGGCCTCATCTCTTGTTTGGACGAACCGATAGCTCAAACTTTGACATATAGTGCGCTCTGCTTGATTATGCAAATTTGTTGTAGCAAATGAAACATTCAAACAACTTTTGTATCATCAGGTTTTGTACAATATTACATTTCAACTTTTAGACCATGCAAAGAATAATTCATTCCGACGATATTGTATTTTTAGCGAAATGATTTAACGTGCAATTGTAATGTTACTCAATCTATGTGAAATTTTAGAATTTCAACTGCTCCGATAAATCATGCAAAATCCCAATAAATACTAAAAATGGGCAAGATATCTGGTCTTGCTGAAGTAGGTCATGCAAAAATTAGTTACGCACTTGGGACTGGTATGTGAGGACTAGAAATATAAAAATATTACGTAGTGATCACCGAACTATCAAATAATTCATGTTTTCAGGTAAAACGTGTAGAAAGACGTCAGAAAGAGCGTATTTTACGAAAGTTATCTGCAAGGCATATTTGTGAAATACGGTAAAAACTTCTTGCATTTGCCAATTCTACCTGCAAGAACATTTTTGTAAAAACTCAATTCAGTTGCAAAAATATTTTTGAAGAGGGTGGAGTGCCAAAAGTTGTTAAAACTACCAGGTGCAGGATCCTCAATGCCCTTGCGACGGTGAGGAGTCCCACCAGTTAGTCCCATTGAGCGACACAAGCTAAATCAAAGTGTTGAATGGGCATAGAATAATACGGTGGCTAATTTCAGCACTGTAATTTTCGCTGATGAATCCCGTGCAACGCTCGATGGACCTGACGGGTGGTCATCTGGTAAGCTGTTGAATGATCGTTCGGCAAGGGTGCGCATTTGCCGACAACAAGGGGGTGGGGAGTTATGTTTTGGGCAGTATTTACGGAAATGAGTAAATTAGGCACTGCAAACTACCAAATTGATTGAAGCTCAATCTCAATTCATATTGTAAGTTCTTGGAGAACGTCTTTCATCCCTAGTGTGATGATCAACCAATTACGAAATGAAGGTCTTTGATATTATAACAGGATAGTAAACCTGTATGTAGATCAAAGAGCACAACCAAATAGCTGTTCGAACGTAAACCCAAAGGGCACAATTTCATGGTAACGAAATAGTCCTGATTTAATTCCAATAACAATTTATGTTTCATTGACAAATGGAGGAATTATGCTGATGGTAAACAATACTCAAGCTTAGAAAGTTCTGTAGGAAGCAGTTGAAAGTGCTTGTTGATAAATTAAATCATCTGAGGTACCGCAATTGGCATCAGCGTCTTCTTTGGACGTCTCATTAGGGTATTGACGAATGGAGGAAACACTGTTCGCTCAAAACCCGCAATAAAAGTCTTCGTTGTTTTATCATTCGATTATACCTTATCGTGCTCGGGAATTGAGTACAAAAATATGTAACTCCATCCTTAAAATATGAAATAAGAATGCTTCCTCCTCCGGTCGGAAATATTTCTTACGCGAGGAGAAAACTCTTAGCATTTTAGTGTCTTTTAACGAACTTCTGTTTTGAGTACAGTGAACGATCGTGCACAGTGTGTTGAACACAACTTTTAACCTTTGATACATAATAGGGCAGAAGTGAATATAATTTTGTCCTTTTTTTTTTAAATATTACATAAAGTTTTTAAATTACCCGTAGGGTATGGCAAATAAAGAAGATATTAATAGAAAGTGCCCATATAACCAAAAGACAGAAGATTTGACAGATTCTGAGAGAAGAGTAGTATTGCAGGCACTTTTTGACATATTTACAGCCCGTAAATTGCCAAGAGGTGCAATAAGAAAGTATTGCACCGCTCAAAAGAGGTGCACTACGTCACGTTGATGAATTAATTGAAATATTCACAGATAGCTTTGAAGAATTACGGAGATTAACATTGAACAACATTTTCCTTACTTTGCAGCAGTCAATGGAACAAATTATTTTGGCTGACGGTGGCAACAATTACACGCTTCAACGTCTGTCGAAAGTACAACTAGAAATAAAAGGAATTCTTCCAAGTTCAATTAAGATCTCTGAAAAACTGAAGAATAAATTAACAAGTGTTGAGTAAATATAGTGGCAAATATGTTTTTTCTGTAGCTACATTATCAATTTCATGTATTTAATTACTATGTAGAGTTTGTCTTTTGTTATTAATCTTATTAAAAATACTATTTATGGATGTTTATACATTATAATTTAGGGTATTGAATTACAACAAAATTTATCATTTTGTTACAACCAGCAGTTTTGCAAGTCTCCTTTGTAAAAGGTTTACAATTGTCTTGGAGGAAATATTTCAGATCAACTTCAACATTGATATGGACCAACTATTTCCGACCGGAAGGAATATTTTTTCTGTTCCATTGTAAATTCAAAGTGAACGTTAAATTAGGATTTTTATGTAAAGATCATTAGAAATAGTAAATATTGTTTCACTTGAATACTCAATTAAGAAAAATAATTCGAAAATAGCATGAACATTCCGGAAGCTGCCAATTTTTTCTATAAATTTTCCAAAAATTACTTTGCGCAATCAAGCAGCACACACTGACTTAATCATGTGTACTGATCGAGACTGTCGTCTATAAACTCTGCGTACTGGGACCAGAGTCTATAGCATACGGATAAACTGGGACCTGAGTCTATGGCATACGGATAAACTGAGACCTGAGTCTATGGCATACGGATAAACTGGGACCTGAGTCTATGGCATACGTATAAACTGAGACCTGAGTCTATAACACATCCACTTACTGCGATCAGAATCGTTATGAGTCGCGGGTTTGAGGCAGATAAGGATCAGTTTAGCCCTCTACAGCAATTTTAAAACGATTTGATCGATTGTCAATCTGAAATCCTTATGCTTCATGTATATAAACTATAATAACTGCAGAAATTCTCTAAAAGCCTCATCGTTTAGAATTAGGGCAAGAGTGAATAAAATTGGAGTAAATTAAAAAATATTGAAAGAGCAATTATGCACTTCCCTTGAAAAGGTAAGTCTTTTCTAAAGCAATGTTGTGGGGACGTAGTTCAAAATAAGCAAAACAAACCTTTATGCTGAATTTAATTTAACATATTTTCGATTTAATAACAAGAAATATGTAACAATACAATTATTTTTAAAGGGTATGCGAATAACTGGTATGAATATACCAGTAAATTCAACTTAATTCACTTAATTGATTCTAATCAAGCGCTAAATCAATGAAAGGAAACCATCAAAAATTTCTTTCAAATTTACGCCTCGAATGCTCGAGTAACTTCCCAGGTTTTGTCTGGATTTCCATACAAATTAAATTGATGCCCAAAGTTCCTAAGCCAATCAGTGTGTTTTCTAGATAATTTTTGTACCACTATCATTCCGCCAATTTTTTGGTACTTATTTAATTCGCACAATTTCTATAATGAAGGATTTTAGGCCACTAGTGTTTGGCTCTTTATTCCTGAGGATATTGATTGGAACTCCGAGGCACTGCTCTTCTTTATCTAAACCTCGCTTAAAAAGATTATTTTCGCGTGCAGCTTTATCTGCACTGACGTTTGTTGGTTATTCAGGATTCTACGTGAATGCAAAGGTAAATCTCAAACAAATGCGAGAGTAATATGTGACGCTTCACTTCCCTGCTCCACATCCCCACTCCTCCTACGTATCACCTTCCTGCGGAGGCGAATGAGACTCGTGAACGTCAATATTCAATTACATTCATGTTTATTTCATACTTGTCAATAACACTGACAGGGATAGAAAGGTTAGGATGCTAAACATACAATATCTTCGTTAAGGCTCCAAGGCAACCAAATTACGTTACGTGGCATTTTCATACGAGAAAATATTTCACATCACGTTTTAAGTTTTTCAATTATGCTGCGAAAAATTTACCAATATTCAGGATTCTCTTCGCAAGGGTCACTCATGATTAACGTAACATTTTTCTCAAAATTATCGTCATAATGGTTGTGATGCTGATGAGCTTTTGGTGAGAAAGAATGACTCAGGGAAAATGGTCGTGACGCCAATGGTGAAAAAAAAGTCATGAAATATATGTGTGACCGCTGATGTAAAAATAATACTTTGGAGTTCGCATCCCTCAAGACACGCATCTTAAAAAGTAAATTAAAGCTCTTTATGAAGGAATAAAAGCAATTAGCTACGAAAAGATCGCGTTTTAACATGTTCAAAAGTGAGGTGCATTTAATAATAAGTGAAGCTGGAGGCCGAGAACATTTAGAGTGGCGCTGGTAACGAGTCGTGCAGGAGTTATTTTGGGATGCGTCGGCGGCCCTTTTCCCTAATGATGCTAACTGATTACAGCTCCTATTGCATTTCTTCTCTAATGAAATTATCTGGCTTTATGGCGCGAAATGAGGCACCCTACAGCAGCACAGAGTCGTTTTTCTGATGGTGCTACAGACTGACGCTGCCATACTACATCCCTTCCTTAATTAAATTGTCCGGCTTTGTACTTTAAAATGAGGCTCCACGAAGCAACTTTATCTCGCGGATATAGCAAGTCTTGCTTGCAGCAAATTTTAAAATGAAATCAAAGCGCATGAAGCCGTAAATTGTTCTGAGCAAATAAAAGATGCAGAGAGCTGAAATCTTTTCCCTTGCAACGCTCAATCATGATTGTCATGAAATATAGGTCACCATTTCAGTAATTTTTTGCTAAGTATAGTTATAAGTTACTATTAAAATTGATTAATATTTTCAGTAATTTTTTTGGACTAAAATAACAAAAAACTTCAATTATTCTTTCCAAAAAGGAAAATTCTCGACATTGTGCGTAGAAAAGACCTTCAAAATTCGCGTGAATTTAGGCATACATGCACTTAATCACACACGAGTGGCCTTCAATTCCTTGTACAGATGAGCGTATCCTCACCATGGTATGTACGACGGTGGATCAAAAGTTCACGGAAATTTTCGTTCCGGAATTTTTTCCAATTTCCGTTTTCTGACTAGTGCGTCTTTCAGTTTCCTTAAAACATTAACGTAGTAAATTCCTGCCACAGTTCTTTGGTCTTCAAGACAATCTATCAGCATCACCCGACTGAATCCCAGAAAATGGTGCCCGCCACTTTCTGAGCCGACCTTTGCTATTTGAACTTCAGTGGCCACGATGATCCTCGTGGAAACCGTTGTTTTGACAGCTGTTTGGGTTCAAAATCATACTGGAAGCTCCAGGTTACATCTGCGGTAATAATTTTGCCAGAAAAACGCTCTTTATCATCTTTAATTTTGTTCAATATCGGCAAGGACAGATCACCTCGAAGATTCAGGTGACTAAGGCGCAACGCTTTCGGGACCCATCGCGCTGAAAGATTACTGAGTCCCAACTTATAGAGCTGAATAGAATTTGCCGAGCCATGTGAAATGTTTAGGGACATAGTTTACTGATTAACTGCTATTCTAAGATCGGCTTCAGTCAAATTTTAGAGTGCCTCAATATTTTGATCATTTTTTTATGTTTCTGGTCTTCCATTGCGACTGTCGTCTTCAAGGTCGTCTCTTCATTCTTTGAATACGTGAAACTACTCGTAGACTGCAGTTTTCTTTATAGCAGAAGTACCGTAAGCTTTATCTAAAGGATTTATGATTTGCATCATTTTCCGTTTGAGTTTCACTTGAAATTTGATATTCGGTTGTGTTTCAAAATGGCTATTTTACGCTGTTCCAAACGGGGTTTCTTTTACAGAGGGTCTGGTCTGTAAGATGACCAGTGCATAACTGATTGCAGGTAACCAGAAGCAAAGTAAACACTCAGTGATATGTTCTGAGCAGTTTAATTTCGTTTGACCTGACTGTTTTACTGCCACGGTAAAATTCCGCGAACTCTTTGGCCCCCCCTCTTACACAGACTTCGTAGCAACGAAATCCGAGCGCAAGTCAGTGAGCGCACCACCAGGGGCCACACACCAGACGCTGCGGCCTGCCCCCGCCGCTGCGCGAGTAGACGCAACTGCGCACAGCGCGTCCTGAGTGGCTCTCCAGTCACGCGTGCGAAGACGTTCATAGCAGGCGGTGCAGTTGGTGTGTTCATTTTTGGTGCATTGTAACTCTTTGAATCCTACAGGGCTACTCAGTCTTAACTTCGAATTCACTTGGTACGTTTATCCTCCCTTTTATTACTCAGACTCAAAGGGTTAAACCGATTTAATTTATGAGAAAAAACTTATCCTGCGGTATGTTCAAGATTATAGTTTTAAAGATATGTCGAAATGAATGAAACAATTTGATGTTTAGCAAATGATACTAATGGATAGAATATTAGAAGCCTTAATTTGATCTGTAGCTTAAACGAAACGAAGTACTGTTAAACGAATATCTTTGTGCAGAGACCTCCGTTTAGTCGCAGCGTTGGCTCAAATCAATTACGAAACGTAGTATCTGAATTTTTATTTTCTTCTGTTTTTTGAATCCGCTCTCTCCTGTTGTGTGCTTCCTCGTTTGATGGATATTTTGCTGAATTTATTAGTGGAGCACAGATTCTCTTTCGGCATAATCGTGCCTTTCATTA
>VOMN01027971.1:0-17306 GCA_014899125.1 Orchestia grillus | reverse complement strand
TTGAATCTAAATCTAAATACAATATTATTAAAAAACGTAGGTAGTGGCATACAGGATAATTGTATTGAAGGTACGTGGCATACATGTACTTAACAACTATACTATGTACGTCTTTTGAGAATTGATTTCAATGTTCGAGTATAATATAATTTAACGTACATGAAAGATACTGCATGTTTACATTCACTCGATATTTCTCAACGAAAAAATCGATGGCATTTCCTTTGGAATCATAACGAAGAAGATTCAAATATGCTTTAATGTATATATAGATCGTCGCCATATTCTTCCCTTCGCATAATTTCATGCCTTCCAAGCTTGAGGCTTTTGCGAAACGAGTAGTAGCATTCTGTTACTGTAGAAGTCTCATTAACGAGTTACTGTATTAATCAAAGTGAATTTTCTCAAAATTTTGGGGAGTCTGAACTGTACGTCCATACCGAAAACTCTTTTTATCTCAATTCGTTATTTTGTCACCGTAAGGGATTTTTCCGGAAAGTTCTACATAGATTTAGTGAATCCATGTAATCGATTTTGTGTACTATACATAGTTCACTGCGGAAAGTACGATTGCCCTCCACCAGCTGACGTTAAAAAAGGTTTCCGGGGTTGCAGCTTTGGCCTGCATTGATGCAGATCCACCTCGCTGATTTGTACTAAACATGGAATACGTAAATATGGAATGTGGTTAAATATGGTACATCTAAATATGGCATATGCAAATGGGGAATACGTAAGTAAGGAATACATAAATATGGGATATTTAAGTATGAGCTGGGACTCGGCTGCACTTTACGCTTGGTTTAATTAAGGGCCCATCGCCCGATCAGTCAGTGTCTGAAGGCAGTAACGGAAGCCCGCCGAAATATCGGTATCGAATGCTGACTTTGCTCTCCACTATGGAGTGAGGTCAGAAGTACAGTACTTTTACCTAATTCTAGAATAGAGAGTAAAGTTAGCATTCAATGCTCCTATTTGGGTGTCTTTCGACATTATCTTCAGATTTTGACTGATCGTGTGAAAGACTCTTCACTTCTTTCTCCACAATGCTCGTCTGCTCAGGCACTTTCTTGTTTCGTCGACTGTGATTTGTATTACTAGTTTTGTGAATGTAAAACATAATAAATGAATATCAAATAATTTTTAGCGTTCAGTGGTAGTGACCTTGTGTCGCGAGAGAATTTAAGCTATTCATTTTGTCCATGACTCTCATATCGTTATGCTTCATTTTTTCTGTATACAGCAACACGTGCTCCAGTAGCTCCATCTCCACTCTGAAAATCATCAATATCTGAATCGTATTTTCCAATTAATCAAAGAGTAAGCTCTAAAATGAAAAAGACATCATCCCAAAAGCACTCGTATCATATAAAGCACCAGTACATCCCAAGCTTTACAAATTCATCTTTCTAAAGTTCCTGTACGATCTTGTGTTGCAGGAAGCTTTTCCAGGAGCCCAGCCGTTCCCTGCAGAGTTCTGTGTAACGTTTGCAATTCCAGTTGCTTGTATCACTTTGCTTAGGAAGAAAAGAAATCTTGTGTGCTGATGCTGTAGAGATGCTTTTTTTGAAGCACGCATTTTGAAAAAAATAAAAAACGTATTTTAGGTGGAAGTACATTCAATGGATTTAGGGCTTGAATACTTTTTCTACTGCTTGAATACTTTTTTCACTGCTTGAATACTTTTTCTACGACTTGAATAATTTTTGTATTGCTTGAATACTTTTTGTACGGCTTGAATACTTTTTGTACGGCTTGAATACTTTTCGTACGGCTTGAATACTTTTTGTACGGCTTGAATACTTTTTGTACGGCTTGAATACTTTTTTGTACGGCTTGAATACTTTTAGCACGGCTTGAATACTTTTTGTACGGCTTGATTCGAGCCTGCGAGGGCGAGCTACAGCTGACCGTCTCGAACAACACTCGAAATGGCCGCCATTAGAACAAGACCTTGACGATCACCCTAACACGGTTTGGCTCTCGAACAAATGGCATGCAATGGGTTCACTAAAGTCTTCGCCACCGCTACAGAAATTCAGACCCGACACTTTGCAAGAACTGCCACTCTTTGGAATCTGTTTTCATCTTCATGTTTGTCAATTCCCTGGGACCGATTTAGAGGAAGTCAAATCGCACGTAAACTTTCTTCCGAAGTTTAATGGTCAAATATTCACTCAGCTTGACCATGAAGAAGAAAATCACTTTTAAATTGCCTGATAGTGGCTTAGAATCAATCTAAATCTTGCGCGTGCGCAACTTTTTATTATTGGAAAATATCAAGATGCATGCTCTTGAAAAATTCTCATTACATACACGCATACCGTAAAAATAAACAGTTACTCGAGAAACAAAAAGAGGAGGGAAAATCAAATCTAAGAAAAATTGGAATAATATCAATTAAGAGAAAATACCTTTTTAACTTGAATAATGCGAATTCCTCTCATGAAAATTACTTGCAGCAACTGACGTCATCGTATATTTCAGCGTTCTGTCGAGGGGTCATCGTGGCTCCAGCGAGATCATTTCAGCTGTCATTCCTGCTTTTTTATTTCTTCGTTTCAATTCAGCCGGGACACTTGGCTAGCCAAGTACATCCCACTCTTAGTTGCAAAAAAATTCTACTAAGTAAGAGAAAATTCGAGGAAAACCAACCTGGATACTTAGGAACCAATGTAATGTCACACTTAATCCTCAGTTGAAGCCGTTCTTCATTGCCTTATATTGCTGACTAATTCCTTGGATTATTTCCAGGTACGGATTTCGATGAAATGAATTCTACGAATTCTACCCGCATTTCTTCTATTGGTTTGAACTCGTTCTATTTCTGTGAGAATTATTTCTAATTTCTCTTTCCATTGTCACCCTACACAATTTAACTGCTGATAAACAAGCAAATATTTCTCTGAGAAAAAACTTGCATCGTAATACTGCTGGAAAAGTTACAACAGTAGGCCGAGGAACAAAAAAATAACTGCTTTAGGTAATATGTAACGCATGACGTAGATAAATTCTATGTTCATGAATATATTAATTCATCATACGCATTTTACAACTCAAATCCAGGCTTTTCACATTATGAGTATGAAACGAGGCGCATTGAAGCGTTATTCTAATGTTCTTTCTCGATCAAATTCAAAAAGGCCTAATTTTTATTGAGAAGCGGCTTAGTTTCTAGTGAGTAGTTCTGTTCAAGATAAAAAAGGTAATTCATGTCTGATATCACTCAATATTGGTTGCAGGTTGCGGCATCAGATATCGGGTAAAGTGAGACAAAAAAATGAGTGCGAGCTCTCTCAACGAACTCGATCGTAAGCTCCGCACATTCAGATCGAGGTAGAAAATTTAATAGTGGCTCCGTAATGCATCTTCTATTCTGGTTTCTACAATTCAAAATATTTGCTACGCGAGAGTTGTATTTAATTTCCGCTTCAGTGAATCAGTTTTAATGGAAGCACTCATGAGACCGCAGACCATGCAGAGTAGCTGCTCCGACGTAAGCAGTGCACATCTCTCTTGTACCTAATGGCCACCCCCTCGATCTTTTGTGCCTAATGGCCACCCATTGGATCTCTTGTGCCTAATGGCCACCCATTGGATCTCTTGTGCCTAATGGCCACCCCCTCGATCTCTTGTGCCTAATGGCCACCCATTGGATCTCTTGTACCTAATGGCCACCCCCTCGATCTCTTGTACCTAATGGCCACCCCCTAGATCTTTTGTGCCTAATGGCCACCTCCTCGATCTTTTGTGCCTAATGGCCACCCACTGGATCTCTTGTGCCTAATGGTCACCCACTGGATTTAACGGGCCTAATGGCCACCCACTGGATCTAACGGGCCTAATTGCCACCCACTGGATCTCTTGTGCCTAATGGCCACCCACTGGATCTCTTGTGCCTAATGGCAACCCACTGGATCTAACAGGCCTAATGGCCACCCACTGTATCTCTTGTGTCTAATGGCCACCAACTGGATCGGATTGAAGAAGGCATGGTATTCCAGATTATGTACGATGTAAGTTGTACAAAAAAGTATTCCGGCCGTCCAAACAATAATCAAGCCGTCCAAAAAAATTCACGTTGAATTTAGTGTTTTCTTGATATCGATGCTGCTGGGTGTTCAGACTAATGGATGATGCCTGTGGCACCCTTTTACGTGCATCCATTAGTACTTTGCGGGCAGCCATTCATTGAGGTACTTTCATAGGTTAGTATGGACGTGAATATGCGTCTGTTCTTTTCAATGTGTCACCTGGGACAATTGATGGTTAAGAATTAGTTTTCTCATCTTGCATTTACCTTATTTTCTCGTATGTAGTGCTCATAATCATTAGAAGTTTGTATCTCGCTAGGTCGAGGAAAATTTGTCCTGAACTGAAATAAGATGCAAATTCAAATCTGTGAATGTGATTATGATGCTCTATAAGTTAAGGTAAAATATCTTGTCAACATACTTTGAAGGGAGCAGTGAACGTTGTGTACGAAGTACAGTAAAGGAGTACCCTTAATTTCACCTTCCCTACAAAAGAACTGAAACTTGTACATTCGAATGGCGGGAACTAGCTCGTTTTTCCATGCAACTTAAAACCAGCCCTTTCTGACTGTTTTAAAGCCACTCTTCGAAGCCGCTCTCAGTCGATTTTTCTACCTGATTCTATGTAAGCCTCGATTTTTGCGCCTGTTCTTTAGAACTTGAAATAACCGTTTCTAAGCCGCTCTTACTTTCCTGTTTGACGATGCTACAGTTCCGCTTTACAATTCTACGAAAGGTAAGACGTTAAGAGGCCAAAATTTCAAGAAACCATTTACAAAAGAGTCGGAATCAAACATTTCTCTCGAGTGTATTTCAGAACTCGTGAAGGTTAAAATTTTATTCATTTATAAATAGGCCAGAAAAGGTGAGCCTTAGCACATCAATGTATGCATTGCTGTTTGCGTGTCTCTCTGTCGCCTATTTTTGGCCTAAAATGGAAAAGTAAAATTAAATTTTGAAGACTATGACAATAAAGGCAATGGCTCGAACAATTTATTTCTTGAAGCTATTTCCCGCGCATTCTGAAATTCTAACCTAAAACTTACGAAATCTAATTAGTGCATTAGAATAGGAATCATAACGCTTTTTGTCTCTATTTTCTGCTCGAGTTGACAACGGAGTTTCCTATAACTGTGAACGCTGTTGTTTCCTCAGGGACAAAGCCCATTTCCTGCCTCGAGGGCCCATTTAGGCCCGCTGAGTAAATTCTTCACGTAAAAGTTTTCCCTTTCTGAAACCATATTGTGATGAATAAAACACAAATAATGTTGAAATTTGTGTGACTAGGCGTCACAGTCAGCTAACATGTAACCGACATAGGATGAGAAAATATACTCAGAGCTCGAACCTCGCTTGATTTCAGGTTTCGGAGCTCAAGCAGGGCAGGAAACATAGTTCCCATTTACGAACCAAATTTTTTGAACTCAAACAAGGGTTCTGGTTCGTTTTATAAATTTCCATTACCGCAAGTCAATGTCCGCCATAGTACTTGACGTCGACTTCAGTCTAGAACTCAATTTCTGGTGTGTGATCGCAATTTCTGGTCTAGAAACTTAATTTCTGTGCCGGAAAGTCGACTTCTCTGAATGGAACTCCATTTTTTCGCTGCGGAGCGTTACTTTCTGATAGGAGGCACGCGCTTACCGCTCTCTCATTACGGGCGCGGTCTGTGGAGGGAGAAGTGAGGCTCCATGATTTTCGAACACATTACCGGAAGTTGTTCCCTGAAAAAATATCGCTCGTGACTTTGAAACCCATTTAGGAAGCCCGTTCGAAAAATTGTTGCTCATGACACTGTTATTGGACGCACTTCGCTCCAGTGAGAGGCGCTTGGAGTAAGTCCTGGCCCCCTCCTCCTGCCCTGCTCCAGTGTCCTCGATGGAAAGCCATCGAAATTTGGCAGGCTGTTTTTCCCATTGTTTACCGTGCTAACACTTGACGACATTTCCTCGAGCTTATTGGGCTAAGGGTGATCTTTATTTTCCTTTACTTAACGGAGCTTAAGAAATATGTGTCATTGTTTTTTATGGTATGTTTATGGTCCAGGGAATTTTGAAGGGAGACGAAAAGAGGCTGGCAAAAAGTGACGTACAGCTACTTTCTGTTCATTGAGTAAGCAATTGGGAATTTTTATCCAACTTACGAGTACAGCATCCAACATAAGCTTTATACGCATCTCACTAGGGCAAAAATGTGAAACATTAAAGAAGTTTTGTTTCTTAACAGGTTGTGGAGTTTAATGTCCTGGCAGTTAATTGGCTGTGAAACTGGCAGAAGCATTTACGAGCTTCGCGTCTTTAAGTCTTCCCAATTCCAACTGACGATTCCGCGCATTCGTAGTGACGTCATAGCTGCATACACGTACGCTCTCATCAGGCGTTGGTGAGCGGGACATTTCATTCACTATTGTGCGTCCTCCATAAACAGTTGATCATTCTCTCTCACTGAGGGAATCAGCTCACTTCTTACTGACATTATTTTCAATCCTTGTTCTGAAATTATTTCATCAATAAATTTCACCGAACCATTATCACGTTAGCTCGGCCTTAAATAGTCACCGAAATATCACGCAAGGGCAGGCCATACTGGCAGAAAAAAAAATATATTGTCTCTTGAGAAAATAACCATCTCTTCGCCCAAACAGAACTCTTTCCTAAGCTCGAACTTGCTTAATCGTTTTTTGTTTTGTCAGCCGGACGGGTAAAGGGATTTTGCAAATTGTATTACTTGCAACGGTCTTTTAACTTCGCAGGAAAGAATCAGAGAATTCTTGTGGAGACCTCACCACAAGCGGTGTTCAATGTCAAGCTACAAATATTTTTGGCAGCAGAAATGTTTGAGGAGTCCGTTCAGGTTCCCGGTGGGGACCGCGACGCGGGGGGTTCAGATCACACCATTGCTTGCTAGTGTACGGCAGGGCAAAAAGCTGAGGGCATTTTGCTTCCACAGTATTGCATGACATTCATTGTTATATAACCTGTGAAATCTAATTCATTTTTGTTAGAGAATTTATTGCCGATATTTTAAGTATACGCTTTTTTTTGTCACGTCGGCTGATGTAAACTATGAACTCCATTGACTAAATGGTTTAATATGAAAACAACTACTCGGTTGTAATGTTATCAATGATCAATTTTTTTTAGGGAACGAGCATGCAGAAAATTTAAATAGCGCCTGCGCCTGGATAGACTACGTGATACGTTTTGCACTTCTTGATTGAAGTCCCTTTGAAAACCTCACGTTTACTTTCACGTCTATCAAGTTTGATGACCTCACTCAGTAAGACATAATTCCCGTGTGAGCCGTGGTCTCGAAGTGCGATATGGGCGACAACCTTCTCACTTTCCCACTCTCAAAGTCCCCGCTGGCCTGGCATCATCAGAAACCTGTCGGCGGAATGGTCTGAGAGTTGTTTTTCGTTGTAAAAATGCATTTTTGTATCCTCGTTGGAAAGACTATACCCCACTTTGTGGCTGGAAAGAATCGCGGCCAGCCAATGAGCAATTTTATCAGCAATCACATCAGCTATCGGATTTTCACCCTACTGGAAGGGATTGTGTTCAAAATTTCCTAATGAAGGCGCGTGAGGGGACAGGAGTGAGCTGCAGGAGAGCAAGGTCTCCCGATGCATTTTGCTGTGTCAAGATGAAGGACTGCACCCTCGCAGATGTTGTGACTGCGCGATCTTGAACATCAAGCCTGATGGTAGCTAATGCAACAATTGAAGCCCATTATATATATGTATCAATGTACAATAACTACTTGTCAAAATATGGATGATGGCGATGTTAAAAATAGGGAATTAATAGACGTTCCTTACGCTTCGGGATAAATTTTCGCAAAGTTAGGCTAGCTTAGCACTCGAAATTCGTCAACCAAGGTGCTCGGACTCAGGAACTTTACATTTTTTATAGATTTTGATAACGGAGTATTTCATTAGCTTCAATAATGCAACGTACAAAGTTTAATTCCAATGTAATTTATCATGAATGAGGACTGAATCCAGTTCGTTAAATCTCCGCTCATATGAAGTTCTATTCGAACCTCCCAAGCCATCCTCCCCCTATTTTGTTTCAGAGAACTTCTATTTGTAGTTTTTGCTAAGGAAACTATTAACGTCAATGAAAGAATTCCTCAGTGGCACCGTGTCTAATAATTCTCTCAGCTCCATTCAAAGACTATTGAAAGAAAGGCATTCATAAGTTCGAGCTGGTAGGGCTCCCAATTTTACAGAATTAGATCACAAGTAATGTGACACGGGTAAGTGAAATTCCACGATATGATGTCTGGGCCTCATTGGATGCCCTAACGAGCGGACTAACTCAGGGCGGGCGGGGCGGCGGCCCCCAAATATTTGCGCAGCAAACAAAGGAAAATTTGCTGGCCGAAAAAATTTAATTCGATTCTGAGGTTCCCCTCAGAAGACCAGAGAGCGACGGCAGAATTGGAATCTGAACGAAAAATTTATTACGCATAAAATTTGAAGTTTTAAAATACCTCACCCCCTGGGGCGGTGTCGAGGTATCCACTTGCCCGTCTTCTGAAGGAATGGATGGTCATTTAGTAAAGCTAGCAGCTTTTCCTGAAGGATGAGTGGGTTGCCTGATCAAGTGAACTGTCCTCTCATATGACTCAGCTCATTTCGGGGGCTTGATGCCATTTTTACTTTGCAGGGCACGCGGTCTACCTGACCCACAACTATCTGTACGGAAGTGAATTGAGCTTTGACTTCATGAGGGGCTGTAGTGCAGCCTGATAAATGCGTTGTGGACCTCCTGAAGGGTTAAAATATTGTGGTATCAGAAAAGACCTATCATCAGAGTTTGTTAAGAAATAAATGGCTTACAAACTCGGAGATCTAATGTAACAACGCCTGTAGAATTGAGAAGGAGCATCGGAGTCTGATTTCTCGCGGCATGAAGGAAAGGGAAGTGACGTGAGTGACAGACAGCCAATTGTAATGTGAAACCATCTAGGTAGTAATGTCACGTACTCACCACCAGCTGGAGTGTGGAGCACCAGGTGGTGTGAGGTACTCACCACCAGCTGGAGTGTGGAGCCACCTGATGAAGGTAGGCGGAGTAGCTCCTGTCACGTGGCAGGCCATCTTGATGTCTCCGCCAGCCTCCATGAAGACCTCCGAGCTGCCCTCCACCGTCGCGTGAGGCACTACGGGAGGAAATTCGTGATGGGGGCGAGCTGCTGCTGGTGCTGGTACTGCTGCCGGTGCTGGTGCTGCTGCTACTGCTGCTGCTCTTGCGATCAGGGCTAAATTTTTGGCAGTAATGGGGTACGACATGGAAGTGAAGCATCATCTTTTCTTAAATGCCTGTATTCGCATTTGTGAGGCCAAATTGTTGAGCGTACCCTCGTCGACATTCGCATCACATCTTAGGTCCCTGCTGTGGGGCTTAAAGTTCACATAAATGATAAGTCAAACGTTGGCGCTTGGCATTGTTGTTGCATAGCCAAAGATATCATACCACGGCTGATTTGTTTGAGTGAACTATGAAAAACTAATGTTATGCTTGAGTAATTTTATGCTGCTCGGTGTTATGGTTCCAGTATTCTGATGGGGAAGACAAATCTCTAAAATCCGCTTTTCAAACAAGAAATTCGAGTCATTCGACAAGAAAAACGTCGATCTTCACTGTCTTTTTACTATGAGTCTGACAGCATTTTACTGAAAGACAGAGCCATAATTTTTAATTATTACATAACAAAATTGCGTTTAACATGATAAAGGGCATGTGGAATTCAATGGAAGATTTCGCCAACAACATCACCTACACCAAAGATTCGTACATATTCAAAGCATTTCTGAGATCGGCAATCAAGATTACCTTACTATCATTTCTTAGAAAGTTCATCTGACTTGCATGACGCACTATTATGTGTCATACTTCATGTTAAAAAAACTGTCCATGTAATACTTCCATTTTAGATATTTTCTCGGCTATGTTTAGACATCTGAAAAAGAAATCAAAACGTAAGAATCGTTCTGATTTTAAGGGACTCATTCCTCTTTCTTAACAAGAGCAATGACGAAGACGCCTAGCTGCGTTGGGCGAGAGTGATGTGAAATGTCTTTTAAAGTTGGTGGTTAGGCCGGTACAAAGACCTGGGGCATGACAAGGCTGAGTACGGTTGGCGTTTAATACGTAATTTGGCACTGCTAAGATTACGACGCCCGTACAATTATATACTGCTATATATTTAAACAGCATTAACAACGAGCGGATGTAAATTGGGTCCGAAATAACGTAGCCCAAGGTAAAGCAGTCGTCTCTGCAGGACGACACACTGTCGGACCGCCCAACTGTAAATCATGACAAGTTGAATGCTGCGTGAACGCCTCAAGAACGCCGAATTTCATATTACAGTTAACCTCCCCGCATAGACTTGTACTTGCATTGCTGCTAATTGTCTGTTTTTTGACGTTGGATATTCGGAAATTTGAAACCCATCGACGGAAGAATATATAATTTCAATTTATATGGAAGTGAGGTGGTGTGTACGTATTTATTGCTGAGCTCAATTCCGCCAGATGTCATTTTGACATCGCCTACTATAAATATACTTTCCTTTACCTTAATCTGCATTGTTTCATCGTCTGCAATTACAGCTTTTCTCTATTTTAAATAAAAAATTCGCCACCGCTTCGTTGTTAGTTATGCATGTGTAATAAAACATGTTAAATGAAAAACAGGGTATTTTATTTTAGCTGTGCAAGAAACCAATATCGTCTAATTATCTAGGTGAATACTGCAATGAAACTTATGCTTATTAATGAACCCATGAGTTCAGCCAAAGGATCATGAGATTTCAAGAAGCACTTAGGGCCCGAACTCGTCTCAGGGTGGGGATAAATATTTCAACCGGCGGCACCCCAGTGTGGCCAGGGCATAGGGGCCCAAACATTTTCAAGATGTTCAAGATGTTTTCTTCGATGCAGTGTGTGATTTATCTATAAATGATGAGGGTTCCATTCGAGGGAAATCCTAGAGAATGAAATTAATTGAGTCGTTACTGTCGCTCCGACATTCCACTGAAAATATTCTCGGTTTTCCAAAATTCTGAGCTAGCACAAATCCTCTGTCCATCCATGATAACCTGAATTTCGCAAGGAAAATAAAAATTTATTTTGCTTGTGCAAGTGCAAGAACATTCAATTCACTGGTGGATTGTCGTCATAGCGATGCTTTGAAACTTGTATAAACTAGTTCTTGCACTCACAACAATTTCTGCTGTTCATTTCCTAATCTACTTTACATTGTTCTTTAATTTCCTGTGCACATTTACTACGATTTCACAATGCCTGAATGAGGAAGCTGTCGTTGGACTTAATTTGCTTTACAGCGATTCAGATGAATTCATCTGGTTAAGTTCAGACCGGAACGTCAGATTTTTACGAATATAGAAATTTTACAGGATTATAGAACGAGCAGTTGATAGGCGCTTTGATCCTTTTATAGAAGTTCGAGTTTAGGAAATGATATTTCTACACCGCCCGAGACCAACCGAAGCAATATATTCTAGAGAATACAGAGTTCTTCCCTTTCACAGCTAGCAAAGACCGAGTCCCCTGACAAATGATAGCTATCTCGCGTTTTTCTCTTCGCCGCTATTTGCAGACAGTTCAATTTCGAAGCTTCCTTTGCCCAGATGTCGTTTGTCATGGCTTTCATTTGGCTCACAATTATAGCAGCCCTCGGTCGAGCTACACGACCTCCGATGTCTAGAATTTCCTCCATCAAGCACCGCGCTTCCTTGTCTCCCAACGGCAACAACAAGGATCTTTCCTAACGAGAAGCCGCTATTCCGTCCTTCATTAAAGTCACTCACATATGCATGTTAGCGCTCAAAGGCCTTCCTGCTCTAATACCTGTTGTGCTGAGTGCATTCTCTGGCCAGCCCTGCCATTCTGACGAGTATCAGAGACCGCATAGTCAGGATTTTTTCGGTAGGGAGGATCGCGGTGCATGCATGCTTCAAAGCAGGGAAATGTACAAAGAAGAGCAACGATTATTATTGAACAGTATCAGTTGTGAAAAAATACTTCTGAAGTTTTGACTGAGTTCTGTAGGTTTGAGGAACGGAGTTTTAGAGGGAAAATATTTTAACAGGAGAGCTTCAAATTCGAGGCGTAGCATCTTTTTTGCGCCGAAAAGCAGGCATGGCATTGTCATTATGATCATTGTAGTTTTTAAAAACTAAATGAAAAACTCCTCGAAAAAAAATGAGTGACCTCCTACTAACATGGTGTAGTACCTCCACGTCCTTGAATAACGGCGACAATTCTGCGCAGCATTGAGTTTACAATTGTTCTAAAGTAAGCCTGGTCGATTTCATACCACTCTTACTGATCTCGTACTGTGGCGACAGAACGTGCACGATCTTCTTGACCTCAGACTTGTTGTAAGTCGTCCCGCAAATTTTCTACTGGGTTCGTATCAGGGTACCTAGTTGGCCAATCTAAATCGATGACATGTCCTGGATGACTATCATGTCAATTAATGAAAGTTCTCGTTCGATTTTAGTTGTCATCTGAAATAAACGTAAAGCAATATGCCTTCCTTTCTTCCTAAAGATATTTTGAAAATAGTAAAATTTTGTCATCTAGCATCTCAATAGAGTCATGTTTTTTCAGCTTGACAGATACCTCAAATAAGAACCCACTTCTGTGTAGTTGAAACAGCCCCAGGATATGACAGACCCTCCTTTTTTTATCACCCCTAGCACACAAGTTTCTTTGAAGGCTTCACGACGTCTTCGAAGAACACGACGGCGGCATCATTGCTATAGAGGCAAAATTGTGATTAATCTAACCACGGGACACTTTTCTACTCATCTACAGTCAAATGTACGTGTGCTCCGGCCCAGTTTTAATGAATTTTTTATGGGCATGAAATAATATCAGTCGTTTACGAGTCACGCGGCTCTATACATCCATATTGATTTTTGCAGCTCATAGTTCCATCCTTGATTCAAAGCGATTCCGGTCAACAATTCGGGACATACGACGGCAGTTCCCGTAGGTTTTCCGACCACAATTTTTCCTTGAATTGTCGTATGTACAAGATTTCTTCCAACGTTGGCAGAGCTGCATTAAAGTTTTACATGTAACACCAGCGAATTCTGCTACTCCCTTCATTGGGTGTTCACTACTCCGACCAAACGCAGCAGTAGTCCCTTTTTGTCAGTTCGAGGCGTCTTGCTTTCGTCCCATCGTTGAAAAATCACTTAAAAATCAGCGATTATATTATACCTTGTCAGCTCTGAATGAAGGCTAAAGCCTTTTCAGTTCTTGCAAATAACCTAAACCTCGGTTACACATTTGAAACCTATTGATGAACATAGGAAGGAACTTTTTCTCAAGTTTAATAAATGTCTATTTTTTGTCTGGGGTGTTTACATTGAATGGTCATTTTCGTAGATCACGCAAATAGTAAAGGGGAGAAATCGATGAAAAAATAACCTTTCCTAATCTAGTTCATAATAGACACCAGAGCAGACAAGTTTTAAAACAAAAAGACACAGGCGACACACAGGCCAAAGCACGCCTTCCACTCTATGTACTGTGACTGTGAACAGTGAACAAGCAACAGGAAAGAACAAAGAGGCTCAGGAACCAGGCATTCTCACCGATTACGTTGAGCCAGAACCTTTTGAAGAGCTTAGGCTGCGCCGGCACCTGACACTCGTAGAGACCGGTGTCGCTCTGCTGGGTACCTTCAATAGACAGAATCCAGTACGGCGACCGACGGTCGTGTACCACGTGGAAGCGGTCGTCGTTTGTGTACGTGAACGTGCCCGTCGACAGCACGTGAAGGTCTCGACGTCGTATCCAAGATACCTGACATGGATTGATTCTATATCAAATTTTCGAATTTGTCGCCGCTATTTTCATTATAGCCGTTTAGTATTTTTATGCATATTTACCGACATTTTTTTGTCTGTAACACTTTTCGCGTGCTCCCATAGACAACATTTCTGCGAGCGGTGGAGATATGCGGCAATGTCGTTGATACGATATTGATTATCATGTCGTAAATTAATGAAATCTAAAGGAAGCTAACTTTTTCATTATATACAATACGGCGTGACCATATATTGGTTAACATAGTTCGTTTACGAAAAGTTTACTTCAAAGGACGCGATGAGGAGCAGCTTCACTGAAAAAATTCATTCAATTTAAGTATAAATTAAGGTAAATCCCGTCATTTTTGACGGGGCCCGTTTACTATAGTACTACGTCCATAATAAGAGCATTGGATGTCCGTCAATCACGCTTTTCAGTCGAATTAAAAACCACAAAATAAAAGCAGGTAAAAACATTCTATTTTTAATTTAAAAGTTTTCTTTTTCTAGAGCCTTTTCATGCAGTTTAAGTTATCAGAAAGCATTTTAATTCCCTACCGCAAGCCCATATTGAATAGTTGTGACGCCTCCGTGCCATCAAACATTTTAGGTTAGGCGGTGTTCTCTAGTAACTTGTGCAATCGTGTACCATTCTAGTCTAATGTACAGTCATACGATTACTTACGTACAAATTGTTCCTCTTTTACAGTCAACTGAAGATGAGCGGTGTCTAGCTCGAAAGCTCTAGAGAAAGAAAACTTTTAAAATTAAAACTTGTATGTTTTTACCTGCCTTTATTTTGTGGGTTTTAATTCGACTGAAATTCCCCCGAAATATATCTATACGTGATATTACACTTTTCAGTATTACCTAGGAGAAAATTTAATATCAGTTTTACAGAGGAAAAAGCTCAGTTTCAGTTCAAATAATTACAATCTATTCTGTGCTCGAAACTTTCTTCAGTAATTGGTAGAAAATAATAAAAAATTATTTCTTTCTTATCTGAAACGCCATTCCATTATTGTCTCCACTGAGCAATCAAAACTAAGCCATCTGTACATGCATCAAGTGTTTGAAAACTGTACTTTAGTATCTACTATTCAGCTATGCACTTCATGTATTCTGTGCCGGTGTACATTACTTTCATGTGAATTATTTACGAGCGTAAATTTCAATCCTTTATTGAGTGGAGACTTTGCCACGAGAGAGAAGGAGACAGAATTCATCATCAAGAACGACACAAAACGTTCAGTCATGGACATGGAGAAGCAGCTGAACGACTGACTGCTACCGACCGCCAGATGCACGAAATAACCTGAAATTTCACAACAAAATGCACAAAAGTTAACTGGAGCAAACGTTTGTCGAACTCTTTAGGTTTTGATTTGATACGTTACACCAGTTTTCAACAAAGTCAGCTTTTACAAAAATTCTATCGAATTGCGACATAGCGAGGTAAGTCGTTGAGACATTAATTGGATTTTATTTGTTTACCAGACCACCCTTAACTCGTTGGATCACTGTTTTAAAGTTCAGCTTCAACCTAGAATGATTATTTTGTATTTGCTAACAAAAATCCAAGTAAAAGAAATGAGTTCATTTACATTAGTCCTAAACAACCGTAGTGATGATACGATGGAAAACCTTAAATTTAATTATGGTGACATGAATTTTGAGTTTCAGCGCAATGTTACTGAAATGTGTACGGTTCCGTGGTCAGTAGTTTAGGACTTTGTAGATAGATTGACTACCTAAGCTTTTCGATTCTTTAGCAGAGCTCTTTTTAGGGCAATAAGCAACAAAATTTTGCAAGACTTATGAGAGAAAACTTCTATAATGATCTGTTATATATATCACTTCATTATTTTCTTTACTGAGCGATGAGAAATGAAGCATATATAAATCATAATTACTTGAAAAGTGTGCGTTGATAGATATAATACGTTGATGGATAGATAGAATAAAAATGTAGAGAAGCTTTCTACGTTCTCCAAGAGTAGCCCAGGATCAACCACCAATGTGCCGGCTTTGTCTGCACGCTTCGACTTTTTTCCTGATTCGAGTGTCAAATGTAAATTTTTTTATTTGTTTGTATATATGATACGCGTATATTGTACTTCCGTCAGATTTTTTCAAAGTTGTTAGAACGATTTAATTCTTGAAAATGAATTCTTATGAGATTCCAGACATCGAAAATAAACTTCAGCATTCCCTTGGGAAATATTATTTTTCGTCTCATCTCTACGTTGAAGACCCTAGTAAGGAAATTCGAAAAAACTAACCGAAAATTTTAAATAAAGTGTTGTCCCTGGCCTTCAACAACACATGTCTAAGATATAATAACATCCATTAATTTTCTGATAAATAGAGTTTAATTAATTCTTGATGCATGCACACCAATAACTTTATCGTTATACTTTACACTAATACATACACACTCTGATGCTTGATTGGTTGGTCTCTCCGCCCCCGTTATCGGAATTTCATCCTCCTATCCCACTATACAATTATAGCCTAGTGTTGCTTGCTTGGTTAGTCTGTCTCTGTCGAGCTCTAAAGGATTTCGAAAGAAGAAAATACCCGGGTCCTTATTTCTAACTAATCAGCGAGACTGTCAGAGAAACCAGTCCTTATCAGGGATACTGCAAATAACATTATTTCATGCCAGAGTTACCGTAAACAAGGGGACATCTTAAGAATTTGACATCATTTGTCCCACCATTTTTGGCAGAGCGTTTCTTATTCTAAGACAATATTATCCTAGCTACGCTACGAGGCAGTGTCGTAGATAGGATACTAAATATCGTATTGTAAATGATGGTAATCTAAAGGAAATAAAATGTTTTATTTAATACAGTACGATATGAAAGTATTTTGGCTTGGGTTAAGCATTTTAATTGTGAATAGGTTATTACAAAGGAAACGATGAGGTAAACTTGTGAACCCACTACACGCTTCTCTGGAAAAATACTATACTGTACGCTTTAAGTTAAGGATATGCAGGGGGGGGGGGCGTAAGTAAGGTACCCNCCTTACCCACGACGGTAGCACTGATACACTGAAAAAGCTCTGCACGCATTGTGGTACTAGTGATATGATAATTTTGAAAGGGTTCTCGCTTATGACCCGTCATGTGCTAGTGTGTCTCGTCTTTTCTGACGGAGTGCCTGTACTAGTGTTGTTAAAGCATGTCTCCTAAGGTTGATGTATGGTCGTAGCGTTTGAATGGAAATACAATTTGTTTGAAGTCCCTAAGGAGCTCGTACGTTATTAGCGCTAATTTACGACTCGATTTATCACAAACGACTGAAGTATCATATCATAGCTCATAACTTACGATATGTAAATCGATACTGATATTTTCATTTACCAAATGTGCAATCCCTAATCTATGTTTAATAAGAAATAAAA
>VOMN01027962.1:0-16229 GCA_014899125.1 Orchestia grillus | reverse complement strand
CGGCGAAGGGAAACGGTCTCATTCAACAGCTCGCGGATATGCGAGCGGATATGTAGATCAAATGTTTTTAACGTTCTTGAGAGTTCCAATAGATTTCGATAATTTCTGCTAAATAAATGATACTTGTTCTTCAAAAGGTAAATTTTATCGATGACAATTCCCAGTAATTCGGATGAATTAGTTTTTTCAATCTGGCCATCCCCGATTTTGATATACGGAAAATGGGTTTTTCGCTTATCGGAGAATAGTATGCACTTTGGTTCATTGGCGCATATTCGGTTGGATTTAAGCCTCACTGAAACCTTTTACAACTCTCTACTCATTAGATTTGCAATTGTAACGCGGCTTTCATGGGAAAGAGCTGTCGAGCACTAGCGCTATCATCAGCGACAAGTATTAATTTGAAGAATGCAGTAAATTCAGCAGTATTATTCATAAACATAGAAACAAGAGGGGTTGAATGGTTTTTATTAATACGACCTGGGAATGTCAATGACAATTAACTAAATAAAAGTTGATACAAAACACCACTTTATCAGTTACAATTAGTATGATAAACTGGCCCTATTCTTTGTTATTGCAGTGAAATTTATTCGATGCAAGAGAAATAGAAACTAAATTTGTAGCCGAATTTTAATTTCAAAAATTCGCAAAGATCAAAAATTAAAACAGTTACTCGGGTACGAACTTTTTTCAGTATAAAGACGAGAGAACGAGTAAAACTGGGTGAAGTTTTTAATTGAGAGAATTAAAAAGAATTTACAGAAAATTTTATTATGATATCAGACCTATTAGCATTCGTTTATTACGAACGAGGTGTAAATCCGGAGAGGGAAGTATAGAAAATGAAGAAGAGAATCCCAAATCATTAGTTAAATGTGAGGTGTATTCGAGGAATAAAAATCCTGTGCAATAACCAATGAATAACGAAGCGAGCTAAGATGATCGTTCAGAGAAGACATAGTTTCGAATGCACTTGAAGATTTTGCGTGTTAAAAATCTGAAGGATAACTTGACAGGCTAAGTCGGGCACCGGGGCGCTGTGGTAACCCGTTCAGCTTGCCAGTGAGAAGGCTAATGTTCGATTCTCAGTTGCACAGAAGGATTTTCATGGAATCACTTAGCGCTTCTCTTGGGAAAAGAACCTTTATTAATTCAAACACGTTTTACCGCTGGGGTTTAAATGCCTTGCGACTACTGGTGTGGTGAGGGATGTGAGAAATGTGTGTTTTAAACTTCCTTTTCCAAGGGAAGTACTCCGCAGTTGTGAGGCCATCATGCTAACCACTACACCATGGAGCCCTGAAGAAAGATTATAACCACATCACACGATTCCTCTCATCACACACGCACCCTGTTAGGAATTGTAGTGTAAGGCGTTCAAAACCTATTGGTGTGAGGTATGTCATATTTGTTGGAATAATCTTTTCTTCTATTGTTTACAAATTTATTAATTTGAATCAGTACTGCCCAAACGGAGTAGCACACCATTCTGCACAACGTGCTGCTCCAGAATGTCAGAAAGCAGAGACGTCGTCCGACGTTCCCCTTCCTGTGATCTTTTTAAACTTGTGATTTCAATGAAGGCCAAATAGTTTCACACCTTACTTCGTCCTCCTCTTTACAATGAGCTCAAAAACTTTTATCTTATTTGTTTGCCACTGAATACGAGTCAGGTTTATGCGTGCCTGGTAGCGCTATCACTTATTTGAGCAAGCATATATACAACTTCTTCTAAAAGGTTATTTTCGTACCTCCAGATGAAGCTAATTTCCCTCTTTTAGAGTAATGACTTTCCTCATGCGATGTATCCAATTTTTGTTTCTAAAACTGTAACTTAACGACTGTTTGATTAAATCGCAATGCAGTGATAAGATAACTATTCTAGATCATGTCATGCCAAGTCTGTGGGTATGTTCTATTTCTTAGGTTTTCTGAATAATTCTCAATCTAGATTTACTGGAGAAATACAACTCATGAAAAAAATGTCATGCTTCATTTACAAAAATATACGAATATGAAGAACACTTATAGAAGTTACTTGATTAAGAAAATTGTTGCCTTAATCGAAAATAACCTTATTGAATATTTAAATAAATACCAGACTATAGTTCCATCCATCGCACGATGCAAGTTTTGGGCTGAGATAGCAGCTGTGTCTTTTGATATACGCAAGGAATCAAAATACTGGAAACCAAAATCAAACTTTCCCAAAGCTGTAACAAAGCAATGTATAAACTGGATCTTTATCTTCCTCTTTTTGGTTCTAAAGTACCCGGATAGTTTGCGGTGTATTTTAGTGCATGGTGCCAGATAACCAAGTTTATTCAAGCCCTCAATAATTTGTTCTTCTGCTTGCTTCCGTCATCCCTATATCGCTCTCGAGAGCGATGACCCCGGCGCAAGTCTACCGATGCTAAAAATTGAGTCACTCCACACGTGAAGCCCTCCACCTTACCTCTACCACTCCCCACCCCACCTCATCCGGCAATATTACTCTCATATAAATTAATTAAGCCTTATTAATGAAATCCAATCATCCATTTCAGATGTGGCTTCACGATCAAAAATTAGAATTGAGGCGAGCTTTCGTTTCCTCATTACAAGTCAGTCCCCGCGGTTAGGAAAAATAATTAAGGAAGGGTAACCGAAAGAAAGTTTCAAAGGTTGGAAGTCGCTTTTTTCATTCATTTTTCTGTTCAGTTGGGAGACAGATTAAAGATGCAACTTCTTGTATAGAAGAAATTCAATAATTTCCAGTTTCGGTAAGCTTTGCACCAAGTCCTAGGAGAAAATAATAAACAATAATCAGAAAGGGCCTAATGTTGACATGGGGATGTGGCTATACTAACTCAATCATTCACTATTCAGGAAAAATTAATTCCTAACTGGAAATTTACCCACCAAAGGGCTCTCTACTTTCAAGACTTAATTTTGATTTATAGAGTTAGATTGAAGAATTTTAGCAAATTTTAATCTACTTGGTTGTCTATGGTCGACCTTTATGAGAGTAATAGAACTTGCATGATAAGCTGCTGAAAAAATTCTACTATAATATTAAATTGGAGATATAGAGTTCTTTAAAAATACATCAATGTTAAAAATAATTTATTCTAAGTTAGTTTAATTTACTTCATTCTGCGAAGCTCCTCAAGTCGCGGGTGCCAAATCACAATGCATCCAAGTTCCCATACAAAACAAAAAATGAGTCCCAACGACTTTTGCGATAGTAAATCCCAAGAACTTACTAGAAGAAGGGGACCGAGGAAACTGTGATCTTCACCCAAAAATAAGTTACATAACACAAAAAGCTAAATTCCCGTTTTACCTTAACAAGTTTAATTGCCTACGGGACGAAGTTAAGTGGCCGAGGTTATCTGAAATTGAAGTTTAGAAGAAAAAAGTAGAAGAAAGTTGAGTTTAAGGCTAGAAATATTATAGTAATTGAACTCAACTTCCTAAAATGTTCGAAAATTAATCTGCAAACGTCCTCCTGGGATAACCGACCAACTAGAGCAATAATCATGCAAGCAGGGAAAAGTACTGGACTCGCCGGCAGCAAAGGCTCGCCAGACAGGCGATAGCAGCCAAATTAAGTATACCTATTTTAGACGTCGTGATGAATTAAGAGGCGAATGTAAGGGATTCTATTAAAAAAATTAAATGTTCGTGACCCAGCAGAGCTAGTTAGGTTAGGCGGATGGCTGAGCACAATTTAGCACGATCCCTGCAATGCAACAGTTCGCCGCAAGGCCCTTTCAAAGAGGCGTTTAATCAATAGTAGGGAGGTATGCAGCCTACAATAAAAAGGCTTTTAGCCAAACTAAGAAGGCATTCAATACCCATGTTAAAGTGCCTCAGTATTTTATCCGGCCTATTCAGGAGCTATGCAACTGCTAGTCAGGCACACATCTAGGAGCTCTCTGGATTGAACCAAATGAGGTTATGTAACGGCATGCTATTTTGGTGAACTATACATGCGATTTAAAAACTATACATGCGACGTTATACAAAATAAAGTAGTTTTACGATAGTGGAATAGAGAGACGACTAAGCACAGAAGGGGAGTTTTTTTGGCCCTTGCAACGGCCAGCAATTACAACACAAAAGTGCTTTCACCACGGTGGAACAAAGACTAGTTGCACCCCAAAAAGAGCTTTCCCTCTTCTATCATATTCCGTAAGTCTCTTCTGCTTCTCCCTCGACCACACTCTCCGTAACCCTACATGGCATCCTCGCCCACTGGATCAGATTTTCCGTAAAACTTTTCATTTATCCCCAGAAGTCGGCGTTAATTTAACTCGGGGCTCTTCGTGCAGGCTCAAGTTGGAAAATATCTTACTTTTAATGACCAAATTGCACCAAAATGAGTGTCATAAATTCCTTCTGAGCCGTATTCAGATACATTTTTACACTTGCACTGATTTCTTCCTCGATTTTTTATTTAGATAATGCATGCAAATACATGTGTTATGTGCCTGGAGGTACTTCACTTCCGTTGTGTGAAAACGTTCCGTCTACAAATTTTGCAACAATCTTGTAAAACAGGAGTCTGCAAATGTCGCCTCCATTGACAATATGTGTAGAAAAGAGTGATTTGGTAACAGGAGGCCGCACCGACGATTGTACTGATTTCCACCTCTATCCCCACTGATGGGCTCAACTTTTTCCTCTTCTTCCCATACTTCATTTTAATCATGTAAACACATCTGTCCAATTTTGTGCTGGCATTTTTGCAGCGTCGAAACCCTACAATTATCTCGTGTAGGGACAGCGAAATAAGAACACGTGATGTAAAAGTTATAAAAAGGACTTCACGACCCTCCAGCTCTTAATTAAGTCGTGGTTTTCGAAAGCTTTTTAGTCGTTGAGCCTACAATCGGCCCAACTGGGTCGTATAGTTCGTAGAAGTATTTATCACAAACTACCAGCTTTGGCTTGAAAGCCTTCTAGGATACGTTTTTTTCAACGAGTATAAATTGGCATCCTTGACCAATGGGTCACAAGTACAAATGTAGAGAACGGGATTTCTATATCCGTTGCAACGTATACATCATACATCTGTTGTGCTTATCATTAATGTTTAGTTAATCTATTGTCATTTCATAAGTGAAGCTCCTCAAAAATTATAGTTGAATTTAAGTGTAGTTTAGTAACATTAATTTTCTTGATTATTATTCTTCACTTATTTCCCAATCTCAAATCGGAACATTTCGATTTTCACTTCAGAATATTAATTATCGAGCCACAAAATTAACTTGATTCTATAGTCTTTAGCATGAGTATTTTCTCGTAAGTTCAAAGGCAATTTCACTATTTAACACCCTGTGATAACTTGTAGATGCGATTAACGTCTTAAGTTGAGAATTAATCATTTTCAAGCCATATGAAATAGAACCGAACTTGTCTTCAAAAGTCTATAACGCTGTCTTAAAAATAGATATTAACTCCTACTGGTAGCTTTGCATTGACTGCTTAACGAGACAGTCAGGTAGAGTTGTGTTCAAATACTTGAAAATTTTCTTTTTATTGCAAATTGTCCGTTGATACTTATTCTATAACGTATCAAAATTTAAAAACTTTCCCTGCAAAAATGACCTCTCTGGGTGAAAAGAGAGAAAAATGTAATTCTGATGAAATAACATATTATTTCCCTGCAAATGATTGATTATTATAATATTATAAAACCGATTTAGAATACTTCTAACCAGGTGCTGAGACTGCTGCACTGGATACGGTTATTTGAATCAGGGAGGAGCTTACGCTCGCCTCATAGCAGCTCAGTCTACGATCCTGCTTCAAGCTCCCCTCCCTCACCACACTCCTCTACCTCCTGTGCAGCGCTCCAGCCACAGCACTTGCTGAGTGTAATCTTAAATTGATTTCATCAAACATATCAGATACATCTTTTGCAAGTAATTGGTATGGAACTCAACAATAATGAAACTTTTTTCATTTATTTACTACTGCTGAAAAACGTTTTGTTTTGACTTAGAGAGATGTCATTTTCTAGACTCGAGAGTGTTGACCGACAAACGCGAAACTTAACTCATTCGACACGGTATTTTATTGAGGGAAACAGCCAGCCTAGTTTTTTTCGAATTTTGAAATCACGCTTAACTTATTCAGGGAAAGTGGGAATAAATTATGAATTTTTATTTTTATGAACAATTTCATATTCCGTTATTCTTTAATTGTGTATCTTTGTTTGCTTTCTTGCATTAAAAAACATCGATTACTATAAAACCCATCGTTCTAGTGCAAAAACGTGGGAACACGAAACTTGTGAAAAATCTAAAAATACACGTTTTTTAATAATTACCCATTTTGGGGAGAAATCTAAACGATTCATGGTGACAAAATGGGTTCCTTTCATTAAATTAAGAATATGAAAGTGATCTGTCCCATAGGAAGAAAAAGCTCCCCATCCCCGAGGGTTCCCTTAAATGATAGCATAATAGCTGACTCGTACTGATTTCTTAATGATTGATTACGAAATGAATTCAATATTTCTATATTCCACTAAGTGTAAAAGGCATTACATAGAGAAGAAACAGACTTTTCATGTATTAGTGTTAATGCATCATGTTTTCACGAAGAAGAGGTCACCCATAAATTCAGGATAATTTAGTAGATTGCTTTAACATTCAGATTACAACACATGGTATGATCAGAGATTTCTTACCTCGTAGGTTTCTAGGGTCATGAGCTGAGTCTCACCATCAACCACATTACAAAGCTACCTACGGACAGAGAACAACAGCAGGTTCCGGGGGAGACGTGTGAGCAATTTACGAGGAATTTACACACCGTTCTACTCTTAGAAAATTTTTTATTGGACACGCAGAGGCTAAGAAACGTGTTTCTGTTGCGATGAACTTATAGTACTTGATGCTGTCACGATCTCTGACAAAATCTACAGGCGTTGACTCTTGAGAACTGCTAAGCAGCAGACATCACCTAGTTTGACTCCTGGTATAAAGTAGTCATACGGAATGAAATAATGACATCTTGAATAAAGCAGTCACACAGGATCCATGCTGATATCTAGATTAAAGCTGTGAGACAGGATAAAACACCATTTGGAATAAGTATTTGTGCAGAGAAGAATGACGACACCTTATACAAAGCAGTGATACAGCTTAGAATGGCAACATTTAAAATAAAGCAGTGATACAGAATGGAATGAAAACATATGTAATGAAGCAGTGATACAGAATAGAATGCCAACATCTGGAATAAAGAACAGAAGGCCAAAACCTTGAATACGGCAGTGATGCAGGATAGAATACCAGCATCTTGAATAAAACAGTGGTACAGGATAGAACGTCAACATTTAGAATAAAGATGTCATAGATGATATAATACCAACATTTAAAATGAAACTGTTTTACAGGAGATGATACCAACATTTGAAACGAAGCGGTCGTTCGAGATATAATACCAACCTTTGGAATAAAGTAGTTATGCAGGATAGAATGGCATTATATGGAGTGAAGCAGGCGTACGGGTGAGAATGAAGAGGGTGGCTTATCGTGCATCGACCTCTTCACGAGAGAGCGCATTTAAGAATTTAATAATTGGGGTATTCAACCCAGCATCCAATATACGAAGGGTTCATCAGTTGGTATGACGACTCTTTCTGTGCGGTAGAGAAGAATGCGTTTCGCCGCTTGCGGTTGTTGACCCTCGAGTGTTCAAGGGAGGATCTGTCGTACACAAGGAGAAAAATCATCCACAAGCAGGTTCCAAACTTTACGAGTTTATGACCAGCATAAAAGTATTATTGTCCTTGTTAGAAGTATTGTTCTCACAGCTACTTTTTTTTAAGTTTTCCTATAATGTCCTTAATATCGTGAAGCACACTAATTAATTTCCGAGACTAAATTCGAATATTTCTACTCCTCCTCGCTGTGGTGGCGCACTTCGCTCGCCTCAGTAAATATACTGAGTTGTAATTTGAGGCCAACTCACTCGAGACTGCCGCACAAAATTGCAGGTCAGCTTAGCTTGGGCATAACCGTCATCTGGTACGCGCAGGATCACTGCCGTGTTCTAGAAATTTCCCAGCGATCGTCTGAAGAGGTCGAATGTACGTTAGAAGACCATGAGATCACAATTTTGCCTCCGTCGCCAAGAGTTGTTAGTCTTTGAGAAAAATGACTCTCCCTTTTACTCTGTCGCTCTCGAATTTGACATCCACTAACTATTGAACCTTTTTGATTAGAAATTAAAGTGTATCAAGTATCATGTGGCAAGAAAGGTAACCCTCAGTTATAATATAGTTCTAGCATTCATATGATGTGGTGCGTGCCTCTTGTTATTGTTTAAGAAAGCTTTAATCATACAAACTTTTCCTCTCAGATTGAAAAAAATCAATTCGCAACGTTTCACTGAACTTGTGCCTAGGCTTGTCACGTCTTGAGATTAAATAAAAAGTCCTTTAATCATGTTTTTCATCAGTGTGTCAACTCGAGTCCAGCTGCGAAATCGATTCAGAAAGATACCTCGGCTAACCTCGCCACAGCATCACATGCCATCGCCGTCGGGGCATCAGTCGAAGAAGCAAACCTGCTCAGCGACCGAGAGAAATTCATTCAATACAGATAGCGATGAGTAAAAGGTGGAATTTCAAGAAAATAGTCCATTAAAAAAATATTAGTCCCTACTATAAAAAACGTCTATGTTTGAGAGTCGCTTTAGTGTTAACGAGAAAATTTCATCCACCATCACGATATTGTTCATCCTGACAGCTCCACTTGATGATCTGTTGAAAAAGCTAATTTGTGAAAAATTGCTTCATCCTAAATATTATTTGAGCCAAGCACCTTCTAGAAAGTAATGAAAATATTTTATGGATAGTATAAAAGTTTATTCACAGTGGCAAATTTTTTCACTTTTTATACGGGGCCTAAAATCAGACCTTACTGTCATCCTAACCTGATGTATTCCAAAGACATCGATTAATGAGAAATTGAAATTTTGCATCAAATTTCTAAAGATGTGTAAGAAGAACAAACTCAAGGAAAGAAACAAAAAGGCCTCCACACCAATTCATCATACGTATAAAATTTTGGCCTCTCGTATCTAAGGCATCACGTGAGAGGCAGCGTCATGTTTCGCGAGAATGTTCATTGAATAGAAGTACTTCATGCACTCCTGCTTGAAGTTTCGTGGCGCAGTTCAGAGGATCGCCAGGAGTTCAATGCACTTCGACTGCTGGACTCTCGGCCTCGACCCAGAAACCGGCGAAGGGGTCGTCACCCTTCGAGCCTCAAGGAACACTGGTGATGCAGGACGACGCTTCCTCTGTATGAAATAATGAACGCTCAAAACCTATATCAAACGCACACTCTGTGGTAATGAGCTAAATAGATTACCTAACTCTGGTGGCGTATGAATTAAAGAAAGCTGCGGGAGAGACAAAGTTGTAAGCGTGTCGCCGGAAATACATGGTCCGTTAGTTCATGGAAGAGAAGAAGCCTCTGCGAACGCGCCTAGCAGGAGGTGAGTGCCCTCGCGTTCGTTGCTTCCTCGTGGAGATCTGACCAAAGAGGCAGTGCGTCTTTAGGTCACTTATTTCGTCGCTTTGATATTCACAAGCGCACTCTCAGAGTCAAAGTTCTTCATTGAAATACGATACATTCATGAGCGATTGTGTCCGTGGAGCTCTGTGTACAGGACCTTTGTGACAGAAAATAACGGTATAAAAACACGACGCTAAATTAGTTTCCNCAAGTGCAGGTATGCTATTAAAAAGTGTCCAATAATATCAATATATGTATGCTACGTACATATACAATTACATTTATATAGATAACTGTGTACATTATTAAGTATTTCACTGCTTCTTTACCGAAACTTGAATGACGTTTTTCTGTATTATCAAAATTATCTGAGCGGACATGTGTGCCAACGTTTTCTTCGCGACTTAAATGTTACAATGTGGCGCCACAACGATACCGTTCATCCCCGCTGTAGTGAAGAGGAAAAAAGGTGACGTTCTATTCGTTGTATGAATATCGAGTTTATTCTCTAGATAACAATTTTCCCAGTGATAAGGCATCCTTGATTGCTATATTTCAACTGCGATAACCAAAGAAAAAGCGCAATAAACTATCATGACAATAATTGATATGTAGTATAGTGTAAGCAGGAGATTGATAGTTTCATGTTGAAGTTTTTTGATATTTCTTTGTTAGACATTGAACAGAAACTACGTGCAGGATGTAACACCTGAAGCTCTTGTGTTTATCAAGGGCCACTTGAAGATGAATGATTTTCAGATTTTCAAGCAATAGCGATCAAATAACTTTCATAGTTTAAATGACATGGTTTGAGATTGAATGCAATATATATCCTGGTCACTAATAGGCCCTACTGCTCACCACTTAATGATAGGGCCTGGTTATAAACAGCCCCGATGTCGAGGACATGCATCTTTTCAAAAAAACGGAGTCTAGTAGTGCATGAGTACAACACGTCTTCGAGCAATCTTTTACGAGCAGGTGTTTCAAATATGGCGATTATTGCTCAAGATGTGATAAAGTTCTGTTGAAAATTTTTAGTAGCGGATAAAATATTTCTATATTCTACTCCTTCTTGACGAAGGGTTGTCAATGGCGAGTTAAACAGTTGAATGTTTTAGAATAAATTTTGAAAACTTCACCTTTATTTGTTAGAAGGTTCTACCGCAAATTATGGCTGCACGGATGGGATTGTCGCTGGTTGAACTTTGCTCGCTCATTCTCCTGTCTTTCTGCCATAATAAACTTCTAAGGCTAGAATCTAGTGCCTCGAATGGGCTTTAAAAGAACTAATTGGATAGTTTTTCTTCCACTCTTAAACTCTAATCTAATCTCCTTCGCATTGCCTTGCGGTGTGTACACATACGTAAATCTCTCATGAAGTACCTAATTTCTTTCATTCATCCACCCAAGTCTCTGTGCTTTCGATATCACGATCCCCTGAAATAAGCTTTAATAACTAGCACTCCTCGTGCTGCCAAACAACTGAATGCACCCCTCAATTGTTTGGCCCATACGACTACTCGATCCTCAAGTCCATGTTCCCAAGCTGTCATCCTTCTTTGTATTGAACTGATACCGCAACTGGGAATCCTAAAACCGAACTTTCAGTTAATATACTGTATGTGATGCAAATCTAGTTATTAGTCATTAAGAGTGAACCTTTGATTGCACTCAGTGAAAAATTTAACTAAACAGTTGGAATCACTTCGCAAGATGCAGTAAAGTGAGTAAAAATTTTTCTATGAATACTCTGAAGTCCTACTTAATTAACAGCGAACCGAGCACTTTTCCAACTAGAGCATACTGGAGAGGCAATTCTGTACCATTCCCTGTGCTCATGTGGACGGATAAGACCAAAGCAGCACTTGGCTGGCTTCCATAAAATAACACAAGGCCGCGTGGTTTGGGAAAAATTCATTTTCTTGGAGCTGAAGCAGTCAAACATTTCTTCCCTCGACGCCAAACTCGATTTTAGTGCACAGACCTATGAAGCTGGAGCAGAGAAATTGTCAAACGATCAGATTTAATAATGTTTGACTCTCTCATAAACTAAATGGCATTTCTTGCAATAATAAAATCGTTATCGAAGGTAAATTTCGTGGCGATTTGATTTTTTTTACTATTAATACGGTTGCGTTGGTGAACATATATTCATTTACTACTTCAAAACATGATTAGCCGAACAATTCTCATTGAAGCAAACATGTATTCCCTCTGAAAGTAAAGCCCATTGATGAAGTAGGATAACTTTCATGAAGACTGGCTCCTTCTCGATTCAGTGATACTGATTATAATTATTATTGTATAATATTTACGTTTAGATGCCAATATTGGTAAGTGTTTCACAATGTGTGTGCGGTAGGTAAACCTTTGATGTTCTATGACTGTGTTTAGTTTATGTAGGCTCCAATCTTAAGAATTTGTAATTCCTCCCTCACGAGGTAATTTCTTCATGTAAGTGTACGAGAAATTATAAATTTTCTGAAGTAATGCAAATTGTTCGACTAATTTCAAGAATAATTAAATTTAACAGTCATGCTCACATCTAGTCAAGTATGCATCTGCCATGGTAGGGAAATTTAATATTATGAAACAACACTTACATATAAAAATATATTTATTTGAACACGTATCAGCCGAATATCCAATGCCTATCAGGTGACTGAGATTTCACTTAGATTTCTCATACACTTAACACATTACTTATAACCAAATATAGCTTTGAAACTGTTTTCAGTCACATCAACTCTAAAACGTTTGTGTTATTGTAATAAACACAAGATTATACCCACTATCGAGCCGCTAAATCAAAATTGTTTTATTTTCGTGTGTGCACGTCTCATTTCAACTGGCTTACGCTGGCTTCCGAGAGTGAAGCTCTTGTGACAATGTTAGTTAATTAATGTCATTCAAGGGCTAGTAAATGTAGAACCGTAATTTTTTTATAATACCGGACCTTTACCTTGAATTATCGATGTCTCATTGCATTTAAGTTTACACAGAGTCTCTTTACGTTCAATTTACTTTTCAATTCTTTTATGTCATCTGCTGTAATAGTATCAGTACTGCACTGTAGAAATATTCGCTCATACTTCACAAGGATAAAGTGATGTAAAACTATTGTAAATTTAATATACCATAAGTCTACTTCATGACATCACTGCTTCATTTTATACAAGTTTTTAGTTACATGTTCAACTCTCACTTCTCGGTTTATTGTGTTTACAAATTCTTTGAAGTTTTAGTGTACCACAGATCAAATTCAAATAACCAATGGTTCATTCTATATAATTCTTAATAGGCTCAACCATTTTTTCTCACTTTATAGCCTATTAGTCAACTGTAATTCCTCGAATTTTATCACGAATATATAAAGAACCAAACGATGGATTTAGGTAATATTTAATCCAACGTGCTGATCACCACTTCGCGGTCAACGATAGGTTAGTGAACTAAGAATCACAACTAAAGTCTCAACGTGACATCCACTCCTATAGTTGAAGTTGTAGTCTTGATGATTGAAAAACCGATGTGACCCATAACTTGTATGCGACTGATTTCGGAATAAACCATTTTCCTTTTTCTTTTTTCTGAGGAATATAACTCAGCTGTGTTTAAATAACTTGAACTAAAATTTCGTGCCATAATTCCAAGTCTTGGACTTGTTTCCTCATCTTCAATCCGGCAAAATTGCATGGCTCCATTCTTCATCTTCTGTTTCTTACTGCAATGAGACGAGAGTCACCCGACGTCACAGCTCCTGTGCATTGAACTTCCATGACTCATTGGAGTGACCAGATTCCCAAGAGGGAGGTAGCTGAATGTTTTTACCACGTTACGATGTATTTTTCATAAATAAAATACGTCATAAATGTTTTACATCACATCATAGTCATTTGTAACAAGAAATAGAACATCATCATTGACTTGAATTAATTTTAGTGCATGTTGACTGTTGGTAATAACATGCATAAAAAATTAAGCTCACAACGTAATTCAAAGAAATAATGTATCAATTAATTAGCTCTTTTTGAGTTTTGGGCGACATTATCAGTGTAGAAAAAATATCTTTCACAGTGGATCTCAAGATGCCAACGATATTCTCTTGTTAAAAGACACAGCCTTTATAAAAATCTGAGTAGAAATTCTGATGCATTTACGATTTCACGTGCGAATGCAGGTACGAACAAAAAACTCGCTTGCTGCGGGTCGGGATACCATCGGCTTCGGAACTGATAGTTTGTTTATTTTTCGAACACATCATTTGAGGAAATTTTTATCACAGCATTCTTGAGCTGCAGATATGGAATCAAAATAATGTTTTAAATAAAACTAACTCTGTACAATGAAATACAAAATTTTTTCGCTGCGTAAAAACATAAGATATGGTATACACAATGCAGATATGCAGTTATCTGGACACGTGCAATATCTTATTTTTTTGAACAATGTGGAACTCCGACTATGCAAGAGGTACGTGCAAAGTCATAAAATTTATAGCAACCACTAAGAGCGACAAGGATGAACCAAACGATCTCACTATCTCGCCGCCTGCTCCTCAACGAAAACGAAATAAACTCATTGGGAGAGCAACATTGAAAGCATGAAGAACAGTCTTCTAAGTCAGGCCGTGCGCAAAAAAAACAACGAAACTAGCCATATGGAAGGCAGCCATTTAAAAATGAAAAGCAAGCATCAGAGACAAACCATGAACAGGAAACTGATAAAAATCAACTAAGCGAATCTGATGAACAAAGTGACTACTCCAGCTCGGGGCAGCAAACCGATGCCGAACAGGTTGACCAACATAAGTAACACCTGTAAATATTAGAAGAACGTGCAAAAATTATCCTACCAAGAATGCAGGAAGTTCAAGCTATTGCATCGGCCTTATCACCTCAATTGAACTTGGTTAGATCCAATAAGACCACAGAATATTCAAAAGAGCTCAAGCAGAAGCTCATCGTCTCAATCACACTTTTTTTTAAGGTAAGTGAGCGAATGATGAGAAGTGTAAAAAGAAATAATGAAGTCGCGATTGCAACGTAAGCAAAATCCAATCTAAAAAGCTTTTACAAATATGTCAACGACTGAAGGGTGAAAAGAAACTATTGGATCATTAATCGACATTGACAGCTCAACCCAAACAGACAACAAAAGTTAAGCAAGATACCTAAATGCTTACGTCACACCAGTGGTCACACAAGAGGATTAAACTGAAGTTCTTCAACCTCAATCTTTCGTTGTTGAAGAATTCATGGTAGACCACATGTTCACAATAGGAGACGTAAATAAATAGCTAAGATTCCTAAGCCCTTAATTGCAAATCGACCAGACAAGTGGCTTAGCACCTCGAAACCTCAAAAAAAATTTGAAGTGATCAGTGAACCCTTTGCGAACATCTTCAATGGATCACGTGCAACTGACAGCCATCTTTCTTTGTCAACAAATTTTTGATACCATCAAGGACGAATATAATGTTTGTTCTAAGAAAAAAAGGAACAACTTTCCTGACGACATTGGGCATGTTAGAACATACAAGGGCAACATCTACGTTTATTCTGCAAGGCCTAATCCAAACGAACAGGAGACAGTCCCTCTTGAAATCAAGAGGCTCACAGACCTGGCCAACTTCCTCCAGTAGCACATCAAGCTATAAAAACTGATATCTACCGATTAGGAGCAAGTATTCTAACCCCTACGTCTGTTCTTTTCTTCTTCTTTCTCTTTTTGACTAATACTTTTCCTTTTTTCTCATTTTCTTCTCTATTTTTATCACTGTTCTTCTTTTGCGACTAACAATTCGGTATGAGGTGTCCTGCAATTCTATAATTTCAATTTATTGCCTAGTCTTTATTAGTACCGGTAGCCTTCCCAATTAATGATTGTGTTCATGGGTAGTAAACAAATGACTTGATTTTTTCACGATATTCTGAGAAATTAAACTAAGATTTAGCAATACCTAAAATATCTTGGTACCCTTTTCTTTTTGGACCTAACTTTTAAGCAACATTTAGCTCTATTTTTATATTTTATTTAACCAAACGGTTTAAAACTTGGGTAGTTAGTCCAACTCTTCACCATTTATGTAGGTATTATGACTGATCATAACGAAATTTTATATTGATCCAGATGTAAATCATTTTAACTCACTATTTCTAAACTTTTTGTGTCTACATTGACATACAAAATTCAACTAATCAATAAAAACAAATTCCAACGACTTCTCTATCTTGTGCTTGAACTGCAGATCGTTTCAGAGGGAGGTAGATGAACTAAGTTGTATTATCTCAGAGCTTAATTGTAATTTTGAAACAATAAGTTTCGCTGAAAGCTGGCTGGATAACGTATCGAAGAATATGATTTATATGCACAATTATGCCAACTATCATTCCCTACTTAACGATGGCAAATGCAAGGGAGGTATCAGTACGTACGTATCTGAACAAATGAATTCTACAGTCATCCAAAATGCAGATGTAAACCTGGATCACATCGAAAATTTATTCATCGTGCTGTCAGGAAATGGAAAGTGCGTTATTGTGAGAACTATCTGCAGGGCCCCTTTAGCGTGTTAGTTACCTCTCTTGAATGAACTCAAACGTATTCTATCACTGTTTGATAAATCATTTTACAGCGAAATTATTGTTCGCGGTGACTTTAATTACGATTCGCACAATCTTGTAAACTGTGCTCAAA
>VOMN01027961.1:0-25632 GCA_014899125.1 Orchestia grillus | reverse complement strand
TTAGGTTAGGTTAGGTTAGGTTAGGTTAGGTCAGGTTAGGTCAAGTTAGGTTAGGTTTGGTTCAGTTAGCCCATTTGAATTAGGAATTTCTTAACTCAGTGTTGAATTAAGTCAATATGTTGAATTTATAACTTTTCTCTTCTCAAGTAACATTTTCTCGTTCACAATTAGATAATCATGGCTTTGAAAGATTTAATAAAACTTTGATTATGCATTAAAAAGTCATAACGCAATATATAGATTCTATTCAACCAGATGGTGTGTTTCCGATACATGCATACCTCTCTCGTAGTATCCGGATACTTTTTACAGGGAAGTTCGAGCGACAAATATTGTGTAGGCCGTATTTTTTTGAAAGACTAAGAGGTCATTACCCAATTTACAGTTAGTCTTGTACTAGTGTTAATATAAGGTTATTTTCAAAGTGAATTATGTTATTTCATTTATGTACAATTAATAGCAGTTTTAACTTCAAAGACCAATATTTGCAAGTGCAGTTTTAATTTTAAGAAAATTATTCCTTTTCTTCTGAGCTAAGGTTCATCTCGCGACAAGCTTCTGGTTCTATTGAGTGAGTTGGAGATTGCTTCCATAGACACCATCTCCTGAACGCTGGCGAGTCAAATGCTGGTAGTGAATTACAGAATTTATTCATCAGATTTGAGAAAGCGGAAAAAAATTTACTCAAACTATTCGTAAAGGTTTTGAGAAATCGAAGAATTTGGAATTTGAAGTCGGCCAAGCTTATTGTGAGAACATTTTCCTTAGAACCCATCATATCAATAGCAACGCTTTGGAACCACGGAGCAATTGGGACATTTCACTCCCGGAAACCATCGGCAAAAATCCCCTACGGTTGGATAGAGCAAAATAAAGTCGAACCCACGAGCCTTGGAAGACACGACCACGATGCCAAAATAGCTCCAATCCATATGCTTCAGGGGAAAATTCAGGCCGTTTGGGGCCAAGAAACAACCAGGGACTTGCGTATTGACATCTTGTGTCGGAAACGAGAAACCGCGACCGTAATAATAACATGAGGCTCGGCTCGACCCGTGGGAAATTTGTTAACAGAAACCGCACTGCATAATCTTAGACGAGTTCTCGGAGCGCCAAGCGTCGTCGCGACGGGGCGGTCTGAGGAAACTGGAAGTTTCTGGGAACCAGAATTCGCAAACATGTGAGGTTTTCTATTCGATAACGGATTAGCTATGTATGTATGTACGTATGTATATAGGTCAAGAAAATTTTTCGAACAAATTGGTCTCGCATGTTATTAATTGAATAATTTATTTAACGTTGATTGGGTTCCAAAGTTTTGATCCGTAAGAGTTGTAACGTGATATGTTGAAAATTAGTAAAACTGACTTCCATTTATCAAGATAATGGGTTGAAGTTCCCATACGTAACCTTTGAATAATAGTAATTTTTCGACGCTATTCCTCACTTGTAAAAACCAGGGGTTGTTAAGCTCTGAAAGTCTTCTTCACTTAAAAACACTGAGTTTCTCCTGGAGCCGTTTGTTAATCAGCCTGCCAAGCATTTTCCTGGAAGAATCTGAGTATTCACACATGATTATTATCTTACTTGAGCAAATTGAAACAAACACAACGAAAACAAATCAAACAAAAAAATTACATCAATTAGATAAAATTTAAACAAATCGCGTCTTTCAAATATAATTCAATTACAATCTTCGATTTTAAACTGAAAAATTGGATCAGCGCTCGGGGCCCTGACAGAAGGTCTTGGGGGTGATTTTCTCTGGACTGACCCACTTTTTATTACAACAACAAGACTAAAAAAATTTCAGTTCTACAGCAGCTCCCTCAATAGCTTGAATTCCCTGAAGATTAAAACTCACTACGTATTAAATATCCGACAACTAAATAGCTCAATGGTCTAAAAACGCTCAGTACTTATGAGTCCGTTAACGGAAAATTATAATTAGTAATCAACTGAGTTTTATGAGTTTTAGAATCTTGTTTAATTAAGACCTTATTGGGAGAAGCGCTATCAGCAAGCGCAGTTTACAGCGACACCTTCTTTAGTGTCGATGCGAGTGAGGCCAGACCCCAGCGGCACGGTGCTGCGACCGGAGACCGAGTCTGTGCTGCAGTCTGGGGCGGCACCAGCCAGGCACCACCTGTGAGCTCTCAACTCGAGCGCACAAGTTACCAGCGAGACAAAGGCAACTCCAGTCAAAGCCTTGGTGCAATAGATCGTTATGTGTTACCGTGCATTGGATAGAATACATGCGAGATTTACTTTATCAAAATGATCTGAGGTGTTGAATGTTGCAGTACACCGTTACCTGTTGTATTGAGTCGAATAGAATCCAGGAAAGCCTTTCTTGACCAGGTGTATGTAAAATAATAAATTTCATAACACTTGTACATCGTTAAACGTTACCAGATGTCGGACAAGATTCAGACCAGCCGTACTTCACCAAATGATATCCAGTATCAAATGCATATTTACGGTCAAGCGTAAAATTTGTTATCCTAAAATGGAATTTTGACATTTCAATACATTGTCGCTTCATTGTCACAGTAGGTTTCTTTTGGACGTGAAATGTGAAGTCCTGAAGTCTGGTCACATCAAAAAAAGTCATTCTTCTTACATTCTTATTTTTTGGTCTCAACAGACAATACGTACATGCAGACTATAAATATAATGGAGAAAAATTATGATCCGAGATATTACATCCATCAAAAAAAAATAAAACAGGGGAGGAAGTGGAATCGATCCCATTTGGGTCGAGTTCATTATGGAATCCTCGTATGCCCTCGCATCAGAAAAAAGCCAAGTCTTGTTGTGTCTGCTTTTTGTTCACGTTTAAGGAAGAAAAAACAGGTGAAGGTTTTGGTTGCGTCAATTTTTTATACGCTGAGGTTACGTTTTTGAATAGCTTTTCCCTAAAGAGCGAAGTAACGATAATCAGGTGAGTGCAACAGTTACGAACGTAAATAATTAATAATGTGAATACATAATTTCTTGGCCACATCATTTTCCGAGAAAATGTCAGAGTGGATTGTAGTGTTATTCTCTAATTAAAATTAGAGTTACGTTTCACTCTCAGGTTGAGAGAGAGAGTCGAGATGAAGTTCTTGCTCAGATGCGAATAAAATATCTTTTACTTTGTTGTACTTGTGATGGTAAGAGCTGCCTTGTGAAGAGGCAATGCTAATGTTGCCTTGTGAAGGGGAATGTTAATGTTGCCTTGTGAAATGGCATTGTCAATATGTTACTGAACATTTTGAATGCTCAAATATGATTGTGAAAATATCCATTGATTTTAATTTAAGATTGGACAATTGGCGGTAAAAATATCAATCATTCCACAGTAAATCGATTAAGAACAGTAAAAATAGCAAATGCAACGACAAATTCTTACGTAGATAAGACAGATGAACTGAGACCATACTATTGAGAAATAACGAAAGTTGGGTGACGGCACCATATCTTCTCGTAGCAATAACATTCATAACATACCTGAAATAACATGAGATGAGCTTGTCCGTGCCAAAGTCTCTCTGCAACTACTGAGCTTTACGTCGTTTATTTCTATGTAAAATAAAGCAGATCTCTAGCTAGAAAATTCTAGAAAAGCTGGTTAAAAAAGGTACATAATGAAAATGTTAACAACTGTGCTCGGTAAACGCATGCGCACGGAGTAAGAGTCGCGCGACACTGCCGCTGGACGTAAGTTTAATGCGCTCTTCGTTGCCTTATAGGGTCGTCTGGCCACCCAGATTTCGCAACACGGCATCATAAAGCAAGTAGAAGCAGAATTTCTCGTCCTCACTCATCCTCTCAGCGCTGACAGTAAAGTCGTATCTGCATTTCCAGGGAGAAACAGAGAGGAAATATGAACTCCAAATGACCGCACGCTTTCGTTCTTCCTCAGACAGAGTGCAAATTTGACTTTGTGTTTAGGTGTGACGTGCGAACGTCTTTCCCTAAATCTGTCTATTTATCTATGTATCTATCTGTCTACTTATGCAGTGTGGTTTCGAAGAGTGGACGTCCGGGAATCATTGTGAAGAAAACTTCATTTAGAAGTCTTCCGAACTTTATTAAGTTGGCCGAGATTTCGAGCGCTTCCACGGAGTTCGTTTTCATGGCACACAGTTTTGAAACGGAAGGACTAACGAGTTGAGTTGATTTTAAGATGCGTGATTTTCATGTTCATTTATTCTTGTTTATAAGTTGCGAGTAGTTTCCCAATGTAAATTCAATCACAAGAAGAACATGGAACTTGATGTACGCAATCGCTGGTTCTTTCTGTCTCTGCAATCCTTGACGTTACATAATTTATTTTTCAATCTATTTCCTGATTTAAGACCGAGCTTGACGGAATAGGATCGGAAAATTTTATTTATTCGCTCAAAGGCTCCTTTGACATAAAGAGCACTCAGATGTCAGAGTGCATTGTTGGATCTCTACGACGTGGTTGAGAATTTTGAGTACTCATGTGAAGAAACGAATTAATTACTTCGGATAGCCATTTTCTTCCAGCGTGTTACTGACATGGTTGAGTTTATGGATGAGATTTTCACTGCTGCATATATTTTTAGTTCGAGGGAATTTATTATAAAAGGAAATTTATAACACTTCACTTTTGGCTAAAAAGATGATCTAATTAATAATCCATGTATCGGTTTGTATGCTATTCTATCTATTTATCCTTCTCTATAATGTTGAAACCTTGATCATCTTGTTTACTCGTTTGCAACTGTGCACACTCTTCTGTAATAACATACGCAGAAATGGAAAACTTATTTCTTAGCAATGAAATAAGGATATTTTTATCCCACCTCTGATATAGCTCGTTGGAACTAAATTGAATGAATTATTTTCCATGGCTCTGAATATTTGTTAGGAAATAAAGAAGAGTCATTAAAAGCTGGAACAGGACTTTGAAATAGTGACTTAACGGGTTACGGGTGGTCTAGTTTGAACATAATATGTACCAAAACACGTACGCAGTTACGATATGTAGTCTTCACTTCAGGCAACCGAACGCCCTCGATTTTGCGAGAAAAAAACAGGTTCCTCGACTAGGAAAATTTGAATGAGAAAGTTGGAGGTATGCAGATTTTATGGACCACTGCACAAGTATTCAGAAGTTTTTAATATTCGATCTGCCAACGTCAAGCTGCTCAGCTGAAGTCAGGGCCTTCAGCTTTGAGACGTGCACGCCCGCTGAAGTTTCCGAATCACGTCTTAAGTCACACGGCAGCTCTGAAATTCTGGAAATTCGGGGTGTTGTTAAAGTTGTTTGTAGAAATTCTGAGTCTTTTTTGTGGAAATTAGGAGTGTTGTTAGTGTTGTTTGTGGAAATTCTGAGTCTTATTTGCGGAACTTCGGGGTGTCGTTAGAGTTGTTTATGGAACTTCGGAGTCTTTTTTGCGGAAATTAAGGGTGTTGCTGTGTATCTTTCGATTCGCAGAACATATTTCTTTCCTTCATCGAAGGTGTTTCGGAATGGTTTTCGAAACTGCAATCGCGTTTCTTTGTTGCACTTTTTTGAAAGATAATGTAGATACGTTATCACAAAAATGAATTTAGTACTAGCACCGCAACGGAGCCACAAAAGTATTCAATCGGAAAATAAAAAAATATAAAGTTTCAAATATTTGTGGAGGGTGTTCAAAATTCTTGCGAAATTTTACTTGCATTTTTGTTACAAAACACAGGAGAATATTGTACAAATGAATTGTAAGCGTCTAATCGGAAATCGGCATTGCCAAACATAACTCTGTTGGTGTTTTATTCGTCCAATAACGCTTCCTCAAATTAGATACAGAGTATACATCCTAATAGTACATTTCGGGTATTTATTTATTTCGTATGCTCATCTTGAGAAGATAGGTTAAAGATAAAGTAAAGAACCAGCGACCAAACCACTGCTCCCTAGATATATGTAAGTGCCAGTGACCACACTCTAGGTAACGTATTCCCAATCAGCAAGACTGTGTCAGGGAAACCAATCCGTATCAGTGCTACAGAAAATTGCATTATTTCCCATGAGTTTTCCTAAATGAAAGTGCATCTTAAAATTAAAAATGAACGTCTTAGTCTTGTCATTTTTGGCGGGGCAGTTAGCCATTAAAATGCAGCCAAACTGACCCTTTCTTGTAGTATCCGTGATACCAAACCACCAAGAGTTTACAAATGCCCGGCTTCTGGAGTGAGAGGTGAATTTGATGCTCTGTTCGAGAGACCGGGATGGTGCGTTCTGAGGTCTCGTAACAAGACAAAGTGCCGTAAAGCCTGCTCGCCGTTTGCTTCTGAGAGAAGGAAAGCGAAATGCAAACTCCAGCCTTGGTAAACTCACTCGTAAGTAATTTCCTTGGAACAACATACGAAACGTCGTATTTTGCGAGACTACTCGCGTCGCAACAGTGCGTAGTGTGTTCATTTAAATGTCAGTTCCTTAAAAATCACATATGAAAAAAGTGTGTGCAGTTCAAATCTACGAACTATGCGTAAAACCAGGATGTAAAGCCACTACTACTACTACTACTACTTCTACTACTACTCCTACTACTACTTCTACTACTACTAATTCTACTACTACTACTACTTCTACTACTGTTACTGCCTACGAAGATACGAGCATAAATATTCCTTGACATGAGCAAAATTATTCTTATTAGGTACGAGGAAAACCTGGGAAATATTAACAGTCTTCAGAACGAGACCGTATCACTGATACGAACTTCATAGTCTCTTGTGTATACCATCAAAACCTCACTTCCTCATGAAAGAAAATCTGGCATTTTTTATAATCCCCTTCGAGTAGAGGGGGAAAAAATCCCCCCCAAAGCACCCCCGCACCGCTGCACGCTACGAATTGGCCCATTTTTCACAGGCACGCGAGGCCTTTAAGTCACGCAAAAATTCGCTCATGAACTCTATTAGAAGCAAGTTTCGTTGCAGGCCCGTTTTTGCTGGGCTCATTTCTTCACTCCTCGCGAACAAGAGGGCAAGGAAGGACAAGTTGCATCTCGTCTCTGACGCTATTTTTGCCTTCACTTTTGAGTCCCTCGGGGAAGTGCAATCGCGGCTCGTTCCACCGGTCTGGCAGCCGTGCCTTTTTTTTTTTGTCATCCTTCCTCTGTATGGAGTCTTAAGAGTAGGTACAGCGCGCAACAAGTTTCTTGGGAGCATCGTAATTTTAAAGTTTATAACTTCGACAGTTTGTTGAAGTTAGTTCATTCTTTCGTGTTGCTTCTGATATTTCGCACTTTATGTTCTTGAAGTTTCGTATTAAGTGAATTTCACCGAATATTAAATTTTGCCGTCGCGACAACGGCTGTTTGCTGTAGCAATTCATGACCCAGACTCAAAGTCTGAGTCATGCACGTCACTTACTGAGTCGCAAAATATTTCACGGAGTCGTGGAAACTGGCTTCCGCAACATTACTATTCAAATTTCATGAATCAGACAAACTGAACAAGCCGTGGGAAAAGAATTTCGAGTGCGTTTCTCTACATTCTATTCAGCTCTCTATTTTTCAAGCAGTTTTTACAAGGAAAATCTCTATTTTTCAAGCAGTTTTCTCAAGGAAAATCTCTATTTTTCAAGCAGTTTTCACAGGAAAGTACGTCAGCTACTCACAAATGGGAAAAGCTGTCTTAGGATCAGCCATCAGTGTCGCTGCCGTCATTTCTAGCACTCACCGCGGTAATGAGCCATCTGCACTGTTTTTCTTAACCCTATGCGTTTTTAATTCAAATTGAAAAATAAACACTTATGCCTTAATTAAGTCCAGCCCTTAGGTGCACTTGGTTGAATTATGTGCAAATATCGTGTTCAACAAATAAATCTGTGGAAAAATGCTCAATATTTTTAATGATCGCGAGCTCAGTTTCCACTTTTGAATGAATGATTCCTGAGCAATTTCTTCAGACGTTTTCTGAGACTCGGGTTACGCGGGTTGTAACCTGGTAGCGGCTTGGCGCCACAGAGGGTCCATTGAGGCATCGTCAATATTACTGTGAATGGGAACGCACGTTTGTACGACGCCGTTGGACTGATCTCATAGCGTTTCGTACATGGTGCTTACGTCTCTTGTGAGACATTTTCAGGCTATCTCAGTAGTTATTTTGGAGAAAAAAGGCTTTCTTCTCTACTTCTAGCGACTTTTGAGCAAATCCTTTTTTTTAAACGATTAAATATTTTTTAAGTTAAAGGGGTTCTCTCCTCCATTGTCATAATTTTTCCCATATCGGGACTTACGAAAAACACTCGTTGAGTTTTTGGAATTTTACCAGACGTATTCCTGATGACATCTGATTTTGAACGCAATTTAAAAGTAAATTTCTATGACCATTCATAGCCTGGAAACTACATCGCATAAACAGACTTTCACTCTGAAAAATTGCGTGCAAAATTTGATGCAGAATGCCAAGTCTCAATAGGAGAAGGGGAGAAAATGAATTTTTCTTGGCTAGAATTTCTATCCATTCCATTCTTCTGGCAGAATGGTCAAACGTCAGTGATTGAATTTTTAAGAACAGATGGAGTTCATCCTGTCTTCAATACTGTTGACAGCGAATCAAAGGTCAAAATGGAACTGATTTTGCACGAGAAAATTCCGGGAAAATTGTTCCCTTCAAGGAATCACTTTATAAATTGTCATTCAGACCCCTGTGGTGTAGATGAAGAAATATGCTTCACCGAACAAACCATTCAAAATACGTTTCATTGCAATGCGAGAGTTGTTCCATTGGCCAACTACGGAAACTTCTTCAATTTATGGTCAGACTTGAATTCACCTGCAATGCCATAAAATTGCATCCGGGATCAATTGAAATCGCAACCTGGAATACCATTTTGCACCTGCAATGCCATAAAATTGCATCCGAGATGACCTAAAATTACACCTGGAATGCCGTTTTTACCTGAAATGCCACAAACTTACGCCCAACATGATTTGAAACCGCCCCTGATATATGCTACTTTTATACGTGGAAAGTCATAAAACTAAGCATGGGTTGACTTAAAATCGTGCTTGCTGCGTCAAGTCAAGCCTAATTCGAAGTCGACTCCATTTTAGGAATTACCCTCTCATTATTACTTGCGCCTGCCATGTTTGCTTGCAGCTGGAGCTCCAAAAACACAGAACGAGTGCAGTAGACATTGATGTGTAGACACAGTCCAAGTGTAGTGTGTACTCATGTACATAATACATAATGTGTGGTAGTTATTGATGTGTATGTTTTTAATCTAAAGTCCTCATGTGCCTGCAAGGTCAGTAGCATCGCATGTCCTGCCAATCAGAAACTTGCTGCAGCTGAAGTCGCTCGTCCTGCCAATCAGAAACTTGCTGCAGCTGAAGTCGCGCGCCTTGCCAATCAGAAACCTGCTGCAGCTGAAGTCGCGCGTCCTGCCAATCAGAAACTTGCTGCAGCTAAAGGGAATTTTGTTTTCAGGGAACATCGTTCATATATTTCAGGTAAAAAGCGAAAATTCATTCATTGTCATGCAGTATATTCTGAAAAATTTTTTGTTAAAGACAACAATAAAATTCTCGAGACAGCTACGAAAGAAAAATCTTTCAGAGACTGCTGACTATTTTTAAAATATTTTTGCAGAGTTTTCGTGAATAAATGCGAATTAGAACACTGCTTGAGTCTCAGAACTGTTTTCTGAAACGTAAATCCCAAAAAGAAATCGGAAAGAAGCGTCAAGTTCAGTTTGAGGCTCAGATTTTAACCGCTGGAAAATTGTTCACAAATTGTTCACACCAAAGAAAGATGGCACGAAAGAAAAAGAAAGACTCTTTGTGCGACAAAAGGAAGACGCTCCTCCATAACAATGCCGTCGTTCTTTCAAGTAAAAAAAATTGACCACGCGGGAAATGGTAAAATTGATTTTCTTCGTAAAATTTTCTCGCGACGTCCACGAACCTAAATATTGTTGAGCGAGAGCCCCTCTGGGAAGTGGGACACCGACTTCGCCCGGAGTTTGGAAAGAAGTGTCGAAATAAAGTAAAATTTATAACGCGCAAGACTTTCTCCGGTGTGATAATCTTGGGTCACTTTTGACAGTTATATGATAGATATCATGCATATCATAGATACTCTGTATATTACTGTCATATAGATATTATAGATCTTAGAGTTATATTAAAGATAGTAAAGATATTATGCCTGGCATAGTTATATTTTTAATGTTATTTTATTATAGATATCATAATAAGGTTAGAGATAGCATAGGGTCTCCAGCTGTTCAAAGTCATCTTAACAGATGAGATGTTAGGTTCACTAACCAACATCAACAAGGCAAACACGTGTTCATAATTTCATTTGATCTTCAACTCACGAGAGCAATTCAAGCTCCGAGCATGCTGAGCTGGTGCCTGTGCGTGATGGAGGAAGTGTGGAGAGTATCGGGACTTATGCACCGCCTTATTTTGTGGTGCCACCTCCTACGCTTCTGATAAAAATTCCACCTGGAACAAGCATATGCATGCAAGCACTTCTGAGAGTAGTAGTACATAGATATGGTCTCTTGATTCGGGTCAAAATACAAACATGTATCTACAGACGCTGCAAGGAGGTTTTGTGTTGTGAGAGGCACCTTGTGAAGCATGTATCATGAATAGATCTAAAACATTCAATAATTTTTTTCTGTTCCAGTTCTTTTATACTCCGCATTCATGCGCAGATTTTTCCCAGAGGCTGCTTTATCGATCCGAGTTAGTTTTTGCCAGCAGAGATGTTGAAGGTCTCAAGTTACCTCTGTGTCACCTTTTGTAATCGTACCGAAATGTAGAGCAGTTCGCTATACATAGCTTGCAAATAATTTTAACTTCTTTGAATGGTTCATATTTTGCTCCCGTTTGTTCTAAATTTGTTATATTAACAAACCATCATAACTTTGATGAATAAAACACGAGGAGATTCCGACTTTTTCAAATCTCTGCTAGGGATTAATCTTACGACTAAAATGTACGTCCCAGAAATTTCCGACAAACAAAGACGTATCTAGGCGACCATCATCCTGGAAATCTGTACCTAAATCCTACTGGAAATTATTCGCTGGACTGAAATAAATTTATCTCAGCGGAAAATCTTTTCATCACTCCTCTAACGAGGTACAAACATTCATGGCTTTATTCCTTGTGATATGTATTTTTACGTTCCAGAAGGAGCCTCAAAATAAATTGAGTGTCGCAATCAATCGCAAGAAAAAAATAGATAAAAAGCCCATTTCGCTGATGGAACTGCTTGAATGATGGGCAAATGGTATCGTAAGAAATAATATTTCAATAGAACTACGGTCTCAAGAAATATTCGCAGTTCTGAAATAATTCTCCACCAAAAACACAGATGTAATGAAGGGAATGTTTTCTGCGTACTTTTCAAAGATAATTTGTGTGACAGTACGTATTTTTACAGCGTGTTTAAAGGTATGATGAAAAGAATATTATTAATGCTGTTCACCGAATTAGCATTTTATATCACACGGAAAGAAAGTACAAACTTGGGGAAGCTCAAATATTACTGAAATTTTAAAAGGCAAGAAAAGATATTTACACGAGTTTTTACGAAATAATTCTGAATGGGAGTTCGATACTACATGGTCTTAGAAATGTATTGCAGTCATCATTTTATGTCAACCTTCCCTCATTCTAAGAAAATCTTCGAAGAAAGAATAGCTAATGAACCTGGTCACGATCTCTCCTAAAAGTCCACGATTTTCATAAGTCTTTCCCTTGAAGACACGATCTGCATACTCAAGAGTGTAAAAGCTTAGCTAGTAAGCTAAAATACTTAGTTGTTTAAAAAAATGACCTCACAATTCTTTCCAAAGTGTTAATCTATATTATTTAGTAATAATACGCCAAGTTTATACAAAAAATATGTGTGTGTAAACATTCATTGTTGGAGAACTTAGATAGATGACTCCCGGGTCCAGATTCTCAGGTCCGTATTCCTAATCAGTGAGACCGTGTCAGAGTAGGCAGTCCGTATCAGTGATACAGAAAATCTCATTTCACACATGAGATTGACCGTCATTTCTGCCAGGGGGGGATGCTGATTTTTTAAACATGATTGAGATATCACGCACACAGGGTTCGTCCACAAGGTTTGTATTCCGTCAAAACACGTGTCTAGGCTCCGCTCACTTCTGACTTAGCTCCGATGTTTGGGCTCCCTCAGACCAGCGCCCTCTGTGTACCCACGAGTGTTTTCAGGTGTGGTCATCCCCCCCTTCACCCATAGAAAAAAGAATGTCTCAAATCTGTTCGAAAAAGTCATCTTTCAATAAGCGAAGCGAGAAAATTTGAAGCGGCCTCTCCCGCATCCCCCGTTCAAAACAGTCCTGTTTCCAATAAAAGTTGCTCCTGTAAAATGAAACGTTCTCCGAGCTTCGGAAATTTGGCGGTGTCGTATTAACGTAGAGCGCAAGCATTGAGTAAAGGCTGTGCACATTCTCACGCGTGGATAAAGTACTTGAATTTAAGTAATAAAAGCTTTACACAGCCTAAAAGGTGCGTTTCCTTTGAAAATTAATAATGGGGACAGTGCCCCAAAAACAGCATCTTGGGCAATATTGTCTCCATAATTTCTAAAATGAAATAAATATAACTTTAACCGTAAGACGTGGAGTGTCATTATGATTGTAAAAAAACCGACAGATTAAAATAAATAAAACATGAGCACAGAGCATTCGTTATGATTACTTAGAAATGGAGGAACAGATGTCCAAATTAAGGTAAAATGAATCACAAAACATGCATCCGTACTGTTTTATTAGTCAATTGACAAAGCCAGTCATTTGTGTGGTTGACATTTTCTTCTCATAAAACTAGCACGGTTACCTAAAGCTACGAGAGATATCGGATGTACAGTCTCTTTTATGAGCACAACATCATTAAAAATCCGTACTGTTGCTGTTTCTTGTTCTTGTTTTTCCAGAGCGCTAGTTAAAAAATGAACTCAATTTAACATGAAAAGCTCGTAATCAACCAATAATTACTAATAATAAATATTCCTATAAAAACTGACAATAAAAATTCATAATTACTCCTATACCAACCAAATTATTTTGAGGTAAGATTGCATTTAGCTTTGTACGACAAACTCACTGTATCCTTATCAAACGAGACCGAATGGTTATTTTGGTCAATAAAATATTAACTATTTGAAAGTTTAGCGACCCGGAAGTTCAGAGTTAAAACTTCTGTCTGAGAGATACATTTCCTTAAAAGGTTGTTATTTTATGCAGCTCTTTTCCGTGGGAAGTCCTTGGTGTAGAGATGACCTGAAGATCGCTAGAAGATTAAGCTCTCGTCAGACCAAGAGGGGTTCGACGACCTCCTGATAAACGACTTGATGCGACTTGATGCGTCTCTCTTGGTTAACGAGTATTTGATGAATTTTTCATGGAGGGAACCCTTCACAGGAGAACGATTTATCGTCCAAGCATTTCTCAACTATTTTTAGTGAAACGTGTACTCGTATACTGAAAGTATACTGAGATACTGTTAATACAGGATGTGGCAAAATGATCCGACAAATTTTTTCGTTTGAGAAAAGTGAAATAGAATATTGGATGGACAAAAGTATTCCTATTTTCAAAATGTACATGTAATGCAATTTTGTCATGTTTTTTTAAAGTGCTAAAAGTACTTCTGTTCATTTTCAAGTTTATTTCGTTTCCATTAAAAAATGTCAGATAATTTCATCCACACCCTGTGTCAATATTCGCAAACCCTTTAGTGTGTCACATGTCAAACTAATTACGATTTCAAGGCGTTGGCCGTCAAAGTTCGAGCGCTGCGCTCGTCTTGAGGGAGGAATGCAGTAATTCCAGTTATTCAGGGACCATTTCCATCAAGTAAAGGTAAATACCTGGGAAAATTTGGAAAAAGGGAACCCAAATTTTCGAAGCCATTTGGAGACCTACAAAAGCTCCCACAAATCTGAGAAATACCGAACAAAGCAAATCTTCGCTTATCGTGAACAGTGTTTCCAAGATCCTAAAAAAATTTTATTCACGACAGCAGTGAAGCACTGCTGAATTTTCTTGAAGTTAAATTTATCACAAACGTTTTGTACAACCCACCTAATATTAACGGATAAATTGAGTCAAAAAAACGATCGTGTGTGTTAGTAAACCTCAATGAAAGTAAAATAAGGATTCAAAATTCTTTCTATTAATGATGGGATAAAGTGAATAATGTGAACTAAAAAATTTTGACTGGGAATGACAAAACTGTCATTAATTTGCTCAATTTTTTGTGTTAAAACTGCACGAAACTTAAATCAGAATTTAACTTTGATTGTAATATTATCTCCCAACGAAAAAGAGATTCTTCGAAGCTTAATTTTCTTAGAGCAGTCCTGATTTCAAGCGAACTGATCTGGAAGCATGAGAGCAACAAATTTTAACTCAGAGGTTCATTAATTTTATCCGCAGAAGTCACCCCCGCCTTCAATTGACCCCGCTTTATTTGGACAATTTTAATACAGTTTCAACGCTACATAAAGCTTGAAATTTTGGCACACAGACCTCTTGTTTATTGAGACACACAAGTGGCAGAATTATCCGAGAGTGGCATGCGTAGACAACGAGCGTTCCACATCATCTTGAGCCAGCCCCGTCTACGTTGGCTCCATCACATCAATCTGGGATGCAACTATGCTTCCTTTTTGAGGTCTAGACGAGACGCTTGCTTCTAGGGCAGCCTTTACTGGGGCTTACAGCAAGAGGAAGTGCGACGATCTGCAGAACAGTGCGTCGCTAAATGGACCCTAGTTCCCGGACAAATTACGGCGCTGCGGTGGGACTTGGCCGCTTTGCTTCCGCGATTCTGGTGGGAAAGCACCAGCCGGATTTTCCAATCAATGTTGCTAGAAAAAAAGGTGTTTCGTGGAGCATTCTTCGGGTGTTGAAGCCAAAAGGCACGCTGAGGAATCTCTAACGGGAGATTCGAGAAGGAAGAAAGTCCGTATTGGAATAAAAAGTTAGAATTCTCACACAAGTAATAATATGGTATATTCAGAGCATTTTTCGCTGAGAAATCGTCACTGGGGAAAATCATTCACAGAAAATTTGAAATACATCGAGTTTACGCGTATCCTTCGGTTTCATTACAGATCTTCTACAGTCCGATGCTCACTAAACTCTCATGCGAATCCACGGGAATTTATGGCTCAGTACAGCACCAAAAAAGAACGCTGCGTTCGAATTTCATCTGAACGCTTGTGCTATTGCAAGTATCGATGGAGGAGCGGCGTTGTTGTACATCGGTTTTAGCACATTCTGACCGCTCTGACTGCTCATTTAGCACATTCTGACCACTCTGACAACTCATTAGCACATTCAGACGCTCAGACTGCTCATTTAGCACATTCTTACCACTCTGACTGCTCATTTAGCACGTTCTGACCACTCTGACAACTCATTAGCACATTCAGATGCTCTGACTGCTCATTTAGCACATTCTGACCACTCTGACTGCTCATTTAGCATATTCTAACGCAGAATCCATGTCTAGCCTAAGCGGAGTTCAAGCCGAACCCAGTCCTGTATAAGCCGAGTCCAGGTGAAGTCCGAGCCGAATCCAAATCATGCCCAAACCAAGTTCAAGCCGAGTCACTCCACTCCTACAGTCGAGTCCAAGCGATGGCTGAACTCGTCCTCGCTAGTTTCTGAGCGATTTAAAATAATTGGCTCAGTAATTTCGTTGCCTGAGTTACGAAATACCTGGCAAAGTTGCTCTAGAGTGCTTGAATCTAATTTTGTTTGGTTGCACGAGAATTCGCCTGAAAACTGTTCACAATTGCTAGCCTTAATTCCCCTGTAAATGCCTCCGTCGTCACAGACAGCTTCTTCGGAGGGTCTTATTTTGCAGTTTTTTTTAGCTCCGCGATCTGCAGCCGTTGTAACTCCACAACCTCGAACATGAAAATCTGTTCACTATTTTACGTGGAGCTCCAGGTCTTTATTTTACTACTATTCAATGTTTTTACTGATTTAATTGCTGTAGATTTTAGAAACCCACTCTCGATGACCAGGAAGAAACATGGTTGTTTTTATGACATTGATACGGAAGTATTCGCTCGTGCCCCTCTTGACTTCTTATCATTCTACAATTTGTTTAGATTTTGAGAACACAGAATTTTCAATTTTCCGTAGAGTACAGGCCTTTTGAAACTACGTGTGTATTTAGAAACAGGGTCTCCGGCTGCAAGCACGCGAAGCGCAAGCGAAAATTAGAAAAAAGCGAGCAAAGTCGCAAAATTTTTTGCCACAGTGTTCCCCTGGAGTGGAAGCGGCAGAAACTTCATCGAGGGAATTCCGGCGGTGACACAACTTTGAAAGAACTGTTCAGAGGCCGTGACATCTCTGCATCAACACGTTGCTGGCGGGATGTTTTGCTTCTCCTTTCGAGGACTTGGACTACTTTCTGAAGTAAATGCTGAGGCATGAGTCCGCCGTAATCGGGTTTCTTCTAATTCTAATTAACCGTAATCGGTTAATTAGAATGTGGGTGAATGTATCAGCGATCTGCGGTACTGAAATGGGATAGTGGGGACTTATTCGGAGTAAAAACTTCTTTCGTGCGAATATTTATACTCATGTTCATGGTTTTGGGAAAACGTTTAGTTAGTTAATTTAACTTTATTTTAGCTGGTCTTATTTTTTGTCTCTTGAATTTTCATTTTCAAATGACATCGCAGGAGAACAAATGGCTCTCTGACAACAAATGATACAAGCACCATTGGTTTTAGTGTGAGATTTCGAAAACTTTGATGCCTTCCTCTTTTATCAAAATCTTGAAAATATCATAGCTCCGATTCACTTTTGTATTGTTTAACTATGAATTCACAATGACCGACAGATGGCAATGATGGAGCCCGTTCCTAAAAGCTGATTTATGATATAATAATAATATAATTCGAGGTTGAGTCAGCGACAAAATGGGGCGAAAGCGACATTTATTAGCCCTTCAAGCACCGCACCATCGCTTCCAAATTTCTGTGGCCTGTAAAAAGCGCCCTATGATAATTTCAGAGGTGGCTCTGACAGACCACTGTCTCCACACCCACCCAATGAGGCCTAAGGACTTGCTCTCCACGGCGCCGAGGAGTTCACTTTGCACTAATGAGGCTGTCAAGTAGGGCTTGAAATAATACAGCCTTGGCATCGCATTAATGTGGAGTCTCAGCACCCAGCTGAGAGGGTGTTAATGCGTGCAAATTCAAGTGAAGTGCTGGCGTAGGGACTCTGCCCTCGAATTTTACTTGGCTTGAATTTGAAACGAGAAACAGAAACAGGGCAAGCGTTCTACAGTACAGGTGCTGTACCGCAGGCTAGGTGCCAGCGAGGCGTATGCTAGAGCTGGTGGATAACCAACGCCACAGTGGAATTAAATTCACCCCAATACTATATTTTAATTTTTGTCGACGTAAGCCATTTACGGATGCTCAGGGGACGCGTGGATGAAGTGCATTTATTCCCTGAATGACCGCCTAGAGCAGTATACGTAATTGAAAACAATTTCGTTTTTGAAATCCGGTGTGGGAACGTAGCTGTACATAAATTCCACGTTTTTTACAGGCCGTACTAGATGGTCCCTTCTTATTTCCTCTCTTTTTAAGGACTCGGTGTGTCCATAGCGAGAGCCTCGATGGAATGTTTCGGTGCAATGGACGGGTGAGTGTCAAGTACATACGTGACGTTCATCAGTAAAATTGTACTGCGTGATTTCGGTTCAGTTAGCTGATAGCAGTGCTATTTGAAGCGAAGTGTTTTCATTTTCATCATCAATTGAAAGCTGTAAGGAGGAAATTTGCAATCTTTTAGTGTTGAACTGTTACTCTGTCCTAAGCAGAAAATCTACCTACTTTAAATGAACATCTGACAACCGATGTGATTTTATTGAAATTAATCCTAATTTTGAAAGAAATCGATCGACTGTATTATTTAGAATGAGCATTTGAATGAGGAATTTTTACAACCTATTCATTTAGTTTCTGTTAAACGTGTTCATAAAAAAGTGTAAAATAGCAATTTTCTTCAGATATTTTCTCACAGAAAATATCACAAATTACGTCAACGAAACAGCAATGTATCTTTGAAAAATCAACAGTGCTCAAATCGTAAAGCATTAAATGAATTAAATTATTAATTTCATAAATTATTACAAATTCAATACACGACAAATATATCGACATCCTCAACCATAGCATGAACTGTGTGGATGACCTGAATATGACGATCGTGATAAATTTGCCAGAAATTCAGGTTCTGTTTTTCAGTTTCCTTGGATATATTTACTGATATTACTCATCACTTAGACGATTGTTCCAAGTTCTTTCATATACGTAATGACTGTAAGAATAAACAACAGCAAGCCCCTGAAAACTGAAAGAGAATAACTTCTCTCATGATTAACTGTGCAGGTCATTCACATAATGAAATTGTGGATACTGTTCAGTGCTCCTTGAACACTGTGGCAACAATCAGCCATGAACTGGAGAATTTCCTGGAAGACTACTAGGCTAAGGCTAGTAGGAGATTGCGTATATAAAAGACGCTATGATTGCATTCGTGCGGCAGAAATCATCGACAATCTGCAGGATAAGGAACATCAGAAAGCGGCCTTTGGCACTGGAATTGATGATTCATCCTCTCCCATGAAACAGGCACTCAGCGAAAAGCTTCACAACTACTCCTACATGCGCAGAAAAAACCAACTGTCGTTTTTTCTTGGGAAACCCAAATTTTTGTCGACCGCCTTGTACTTCCTTAGGCCTGAAGTAACTGGTTAACTCAAATACGATATTCTTTAACGAAGAAATTCCAGGTCGACTCACACGTTCTCCTCCCCACTCGGAGGATGCACTTTTCAAGAAAAACGGCAATGTATACGAATTTAACCCTGAAGAAATTTCCGGAAAAAGATCATCTGTGTTTCAAGTCCTTCCCTAATCTATGAGAGCCTTTACGGAAGCCAGGAAGCACAAATGCTAAAATGATGTCGCCAATAAAGCCAGCGGAATATGCTCGATTTTCCGACCACCTTTCCGCGTGCACCACATCGCAAAAGCGTGTTGAATGTTAAACTCAAACACACTGTAAGTGCAAGATGCTGCAGAAGCTCTCATTTTTTTATGTTTCCTCCTACAAACACACGTGTCTTTTTAGAACACGAGGAACTCCAATTATATTCGCGTGTTGGAGATCGATGAAAATAATGAATATGTGCGTTTTAGGTTCATGTTGGTTAGTGAATCTTACATCTTTCTTGTCAATATACTATTTAGTTCATTAACAGCAAACTTGAAGGTTAACTAACGGGATAAAAAAAAGCTTCAAAGTTTGACTTATGCATAAGTTAGCACAACTGTACAAACACATAAATACTGGAATGATTGTGTTGTTTATTTGGGTAATAAAAAAGCTCCGTCGACACAAAATTAGTCACCTTCTACTGGTATGGTATCGGACATCCACGAGCAAGAATAATGGTGGTAATTCTGCTCTCCATTGAGTCTACAAGGGTCCTAAAGTACACCTGTTCGACTTCAAACCACTCTTACATCAACTAATCTCGTAGTGCGTTCACAGTACGTGGACGATCTTTTAGACGTCAAACTTTTCATTCTAGGTGGCCCACGAATTTATATTAAGTTCATGTCTGGGGACTTAGCGGGCCAATCCAAATGCTTGCCACGTCTTGAATGACTGTTATGACAGTTAATGCCAGTTCTAGTCCATACACATGGCAGTTGTCATTCTGAAAAATAGGCAAAGTAACATGCCTTTCTTCAATCAGATATAGTGCAAATGTAAAACTTGGTTCTCTAGCAGCTCAATGTAGCCATGCTGATTCAGTTTGACGGATATCTCAACTAGAGGATCCCCTTCTGTGTTTCCGAAACAGCTCCCCAACATGACAGAGCCTTCTTCTCCTTTATCACCCCTTGCACACAGGCTTCGTCGAAGCATGCACGAGGTCTGTCTTCGATGACCACGATGACGGGCATCATTGCTACACAGATGGAACCGTGATTCATCTCATCACATGACGCTTCTCCATTCCTCTACAGTCCAATGTTCTTGTGGCTTAGCCCTGTTTAAACGTGTGGTCTTGCGAGCAAGAGTTAACAAAAGCCGTTTACGAGTCACTCGGCTCCATATATCCATTGCGTGGAGTTTCCGTTGAAGAGTTTCTTCAGAAGCAACAGGAGAAGGGCCATCATTGATGTTTTGCTATAGTTCCTTTCTTGATGCAAACCGATTCTGGTCAGCCATATAAGACATATCGCGGCGGTCCCTGTCGGTTAGAATTTTCTTCTGACTCAATTTTTGCCTTGAATTACCGTATATGCTGGATTGTTTTCATGGTTAACGCACCCGCATAACAGTACGGCATGAAAACCACCGAATTCTGTTTCTTCCTTCAACGGGTGTTCATTAACCCGACCAAATGCAATAGTCCTTTTTTCCTTTTTTTGTCGTTTCTAGACGTCTTATTTTCATCTTATCGTTGAGAAGCAATTAAAAACTTAGCTTATGCCTTGCCCCTTCTGAATGAAGACTGACTGATCCGTACTTGCATACAACTTGAACTTCGGTCACAGCTTTGAAAACCCTTTGATGAACGTCGCAAATTATAGGAGCTCGGAAAATTATAGGTGACTAATTTCTTCTCGTGTAGCTTATTGGTGAAACATTACTAAAAACTCTTGCAGAAATATCCTCTTTGTTTTGAAATGTCTGTACAAATTTCCACGTATCTTCCATATGAGTTCTATGGATATATGTGTTCAGGAGAAATTAAGGTTCATGTGTTTCGCATTTCATGGAGGCTTCTCGCTAGCACAGCTCACTTTATTCAACGCTAGTAAAAATCGAAGCCACTTACATTCTTCCACGCCAATTAAATTATTCTACGAAACCATCTCGAGGTTGATGAACTGTGGAGGAGCTCCGGCATTTCGACATGCCCAAACTTGTAGCCAGTTTTAAAATCGAAAACCTTAATTCTTTTATCAGACCAGATCCTATATCCATCTTAGAAGCTGCGAAAAAATTCACTGATGTGCAAAAATTCATTACGAAAATACGTATATAGAATATGTGTAGCTTTGATAAGAGTTTCGATAAATTTTTTATACGTAATTTTACCGTATGCGGCTTGATTTGTATATATTCTTACTTAAAAAAAGGCTTCATTATATGGAACAGTTCCAGCCTGAAAAAAAATTGAATGACATCTGTTGTGTGTTAAGAATGTCCGAAGAACTTTGGCCTTGAAAATAAAACTTTTCTACATTAAATGTTCACTTTCCACTTGTGAGTCATGCTCCGTCATGTTGTGCAGCACCGGTTTCATTTCTCACATGAATCACCTCATGAAACATTTATAGATATTAGATAGACGTAAATATTATTGCCGAATCGAAAAAATAACAACAGCTAATCCGAGAAAAAAATAAATAGAGAATAATAAAAACCTACCATGAATTTTACGTAATTGAAGCAGCACGTTACATTTTCTCTTCAAACAATAATTTGACCAAATCAAATAAGATTCACCGGCATCATGAGCAGGCTTACCCGTATCGTCTTTTTCTGTTTAATTCTTGAGGCTTAGAGCGAAGCAAAGCCTCTCAAAACAGGTCCCGCGTCTCACAATACGACCCACACCGCCTAGAAATATCAGCTCGAGTGAGCCATGAACGGGAGTGTATTTGTTTTGAGAGAGCGACTCGATAGCATTGTGAAAAGCATCACGAGGCTGTTCTCGTGAAGGAAAATGCCTCAATGCTCTCGTAGGAAAGCTCCGAAACGAAAAAGAGCTTCTTTACCATGCGATGTTTGGGAGAAGAAATGTCTGCACAGAATGCGGGAGTTTTCTCATGAACATTTCGAGATAAAATTCACGGAAAGTTAGCCTATGATCGGTCTATTGAGAAAAGCGTTCACACTTCTATGGGAATGGTTATAAGAAATTGGAGAAATATTAAGAAAATGGTGAATGATTAATAAGAGCACGTCATTGTTGAGTCATGTGTTACGTTAGAAGGTTGCTGATGGGAGCAGTCTCCTTGAAGTGCATTTATTGATGAAGCAAAATGACAGCACTGGTATGCCATTCATGCTTAGAATGTATCAATTTTACAATGACACTTTATTCATATCTACTTGCACAATTTAAGAAAGTCAGAAATGTATGTAACTCTATAATACATTCTCTGAAAGAACGGTTTAATTTTCACTTATAATATCATATTTCGGAAAAGGTTTTCTCCTGACTTGCTACTCCCATCGTGAAACAATAAAATTGTAATTTTCTTAATAAGTTATTCTCAACCTTGCATAGATTTTAGAAATTTTCAATACTACTTATACACACTAGTCGGAATCTAATGCCCCTGCATCTACAGCACAAGTAGATACATGTATGTATGTATGTGTGACCAACTCAACTTATTCTTCAAGTTGTTTTACGGTACGTCGACTTGTGCACTGGGATTCAACAACGCAGTAAGGCAATATGGGAGTAATGTCGTCGCATGCAATACGATAATTTTGCTGTTTTGAAGCAATACAGCAGACCGTAGAGTGCGCAGACTTTAATCGATTCGTGTTCGTGGACTCAAACATTTGCCTAGCGGTGAGTTTCTTATAGGCAATTAATTGGGAGCCCCTCATGAAGATTAAAAATGTGAGGACCTATTTAAATCTCCGCCCGTTTACTGATGTGCAGTGTTTGATGTTTGTGTTTTCAATTATATTTTTAGCATAAATATTTATTTAGTCTGGCATGAATGATAACTTTCCGCTAGTTGAGGAATCACTTATACTAAGAGTTTGAACTTTGAATAAATTCAATAAGTGATGATCAGATGGCGTTTTTAGTCTTTTCAAAAATAAATTAACAACAGACAAATTTGAAAAAAATTCTGGAACAAGCTCCAAACACGAGAAAAAATTGATGAACGATAAAACCTAACCACAAGCTATTCGAAATTCCTTAAAATGCATTCGAAATGCTTTCTCGTTAAGAAAACAATTCGTTTGGGTCCCTCCCACCCTGACGGTGCTTGCGTCACCGCTGCACACAACGCCAGCGTTCAGGTCGAGATTCATTCAGATAATTCTGATTTTTGGCCATTATCGAAATCGTGTCTGCTTCTAGAGCCACCCATTAAAACTCAAAGAAAAATGGCGTGTAATTTGCCTATTGAGAGAAGCGCTAACAATTCTGTGTGAATTCTGTGAAATAGAAAATAAAATAAAAAGGATATGCTCATAATTGTTCTCACTGTGCAGAAAGGTAATTCTATTTCATTCGGAAATTCAGGCTGATGCTTATAGTGACACCATTGTGTACAAACGTTTTGTGGAGTGCTTCTCGCCGGGTTAAAAAGTATATTATCCAAATATTTCTTTTCTTGCCTGAAATAATTCCAGAAAAAAAACGATCTTCATTGACCAGTAAACAACTCGTGACGATATCTTTCTATTTGTATAAATTGAAGACTGTAACTGATTTCAGTAAGATTCACGGCTGAGATGCAAGCAATAGCTCATATCATGAAGCATAACTCAATAGTAAAAATAGCTGCTTCGCTTACACAGTTTCTCTCTCACTAAAAAAATTTCTCTTTTGTCCAGTACTTCTCTGTATTTTACTTCAATTTCCAATATAGTCTTACGGCATTTCCCAGAATTTATTCAAGAATTGAGAACTCTATTGTAGAATTTCTGCGATTCAGTATGATATATTAGTTAACATATTTACTGTGGAAGAATGAATGTGTTAACTAATGTTATGACTAACTAAAATGCTATTTTGGTGGTGTTCGGTCAGTCAAATATTTCTCAGGGATAATTCACCGAAATTTTCAAATTCTGATATTTCACCAATACACCATATCATGATATTTCATGGACGTATTCGTGACGAGAGTGCATTTAAAAATATGTCTCAGTTATTTTAGGAGAGCAGTATATAATGCGGCTGTACCGCCAGAATACCTCGCCGAGATGTTTCGTGTGGGGCTTCAGAGACGTTGCCTCTACAGATTACTACATTGCGGGCTCAAAAAAAAGAAAAGATATATAATTTTTGAGCCTCAATCTCTCCTAAGTTTCGACCTCCCGAGATCAAATTGGCAGTTCACAATACGAACAATATCGTAAACTTGAAGATAACGAGGCAACCACCTTCCATTTCTCCAGTCCCAAGCTCACATCTCTCATAATTATTGTCCCGGTCGCTTGGACGCGCCAATTCAAAAGCTGACGCTATTCCAACCTTTATCGCTTCTTAAAATGCAACTTTGCAGATGTGTTGGGAAACATTTGAGTGGAATATTGCGATACTTCTTACAGCGTAATCTAAATTGTCTCAGCAGCTTCTTTTTTAACTTGTTTCGTTTTTTCATAGCGTCGCAAAGGTTAAAGATGTTTATACCAAAATAATGAAGTTCAGAGCACCGAGAGAACGCGTCCTCAATTCACCTCTCGTTGAGCTGGAAGTCTGCCTCCACAATTACTATGGGTCTGTGGTTATTGCATATCGAAAAACGCTAGAATGCCTCCAATAAAATCTAAAGTGGATCCTCAAAGCAAAACTGTCAAATGCATGCTTTTTGCTGGGGAAATTTTCTCGGAAGCATGCGAGCAATAATTCGGATCAAGAACCGTGGGAAAATCGAGGATTGCTACCCGGGCTGCCAAGGAACAAAAAAGACGCAGCCGGAAATCGTCTCTCGAAGAAAAACAGCTCGCTATCGTCAGATCGTGTGTGAAGACTTCCAAAACAATTGCTTCCACCTCAGGCGCGTACACTTGGTGCAGAACAAATGTGTACGACACATGTCTGTGCTAAAATGTGTGTGAAAGCTATATGATGTATAATGATATGCATATAAGCTATGAAATGTATGTATACGTAAGTAACGCGCTCTTCTTAGAAGAAAGAACCTCAGACAAAATAACCGTGTTTTTTTGTTACCATCACTTGAATAGACTGAAACGGAAAAAATGCATGTGCCCATATATCGCTCCGGACTTCTTGTCTATTTTGGCATCGCAAAACATGTTTGAGTTTCTAAACATTCGATCAGTACGTCGAAAAAATTGCCTATGATAAGTGAACAGGACATCAGTCAATCATTATCTATGTATACTTTCAAGGGAGTCGACGTAATTCTCAAATCCGTGGAAAATTGAGCGATGACGTCTCAAACACTTCTGGGATGAGCTCAAGTTCCCGTTTTGACTTTATCGCCGCCCAATCGCTAATCGATTATCCGGCGGCGATAATTACCGATAACCATAGATATCTTAGTAGAAAAGTACGATTGTGTTTTAGAACAGAGGTTTTACTCGAGCTCGAAGATATGAGCGCTGGAGTATTACGGTATGTAATGCGTACACATTTTCCTTTCTACATAATTCATCTCGTGTGCGTTGGAAACTACGCGCTAATAAAAAGATATCAATATTATTAAGTTATGATAGGACTATCCATTTGCTGCCATGACATTCACGATGTTGTATGGTTGCTTCACATTGACCGTTCACTAGCAGCAGTGCTCTGTAAGTCTAGGCTTGTGGGAAATTTGTAAACATTT